>CAJQZN010038590.1:0-19727 GCA_907164685.1 Colias eurytheme | reverse complement strand
AAAATGTGTTGGTAAGCGCATAACTCGAGAACGGCTGAACCGATTTCGATAATTCTTTTTTTATTATATTTCTTGAAGTTTGAGGATGGTTCTTATGTAGAGAAAACGTAAAATATGTACCACGGGCGAAGCCGGGGCGGATCGCTAGTACTTAATAATAATTAAAGTAGTGTGTTAACACAGCGATTAAAGTAATAAATTCAAACGATATAAGTAAGTAGATAAATATTATTAACCGTTAAAATCCTAATCATTAGATGAAACATAACCTAAAAACCGCAATCATTTATTCCGTCGTCAGATAATTTTTTCATCGTTATTGTTGAAAAGTTCACAATGAATTCAAAGCGGAAAGCCTTAATACAGAGTAATCAAATAAGATTGAAGCGGGAGTCTGTCAAAAAGATATTAGCCGGGTCTACACAGAGCGAGCATCCTCGCGAAGCAATGCAAGGCTCGGTCTGTGTGAAACCGCCTATTACCTATATCCTGCTTCATGCTATTTTTTAAATAGAGAATGCACTTCCATATCTATGGCCTTCGGGGAAAAGTTATGTCGGACTCTCATTACGTACGTGAAACAAAGGCAGTTGATCTACAGATTAAACTGAACTGTATCCCGTCATACCAAACAGATAGCTGGGGCTACGAGTACTCCTGTGAAATATCCGAAATATCCATGACAGACGACCGGCCTACTACACTTACCCTTAATAAGCGCATACAATCCAAAAAAAAACTATTTCTGCTGAACGGATGAACGTAGTTTTCGGAGATAGGTCTTAGATTATTTATTTGGTAAAGAACGTAGGTATAGCAATCGCACATCGATTGTACACGTTATTCTCGGTCAAGCCACGTCCACACTGACCGAGCTGCTTCGCGTAGCAATTGGTTCGCGAGGCTGCTCGCTCTGTATACACCCGTCTATATGGATTGGCCGACTCGAATATCATATTCGAAACTTCGTAATTTCGGCGGCTTTGAGAGTAATCTCGTAAATAGAGGAGTTTTGAAAGCGATTTTATTAAATGCGATGGGACTGTCCTGCTTATTAAGCGTGGAGTAAATTTATGCATGGTTTTAAATTATGATAACTGACAAGTGATGTGGGGCTATTCGCGGAAAGTTAAGTGTGCAATAGAAATATAGAATGGAATAGAGGTTATATTTTGCAAAATATGATGAGTATATTAACTTACAAACTATGTGTTAATTTATAAAAAGTATGTTAAAGATATTTTGCAGAGCATCTAACCTAAACAAAATTCTCGGGATCGTCTCAAATAAATTAAACTTGTTAAAATAGCACAAAGCAATATATTCAAATCAAATCAAAACATGTCCATCATTCAAATTACTAGCACAAAACTGTACCTAATTCTACTTGTTACCGAAATACAAGGCGTTCTATCTCTGCAGCATCTGATATAAATCGTACAAGCTCACTGATTTCACTAACAAAGCTGGAAGGAACAAATTTAATCAACTAATCAAACGGGAACGGTCCTGGCTCATGTGTCTTTCCATAATGTTAACTACAGTCTTTAGTTTTTCTATTACCCTCGTGTCACCAAAGAGCGGAAAAGCGTGAAAAATCTGCCGATCCCAAAAAACGCCGTCAACATTTTATCCCAAAAAGAATCTTAACATCCAAATTTATTTTGCAAACTTGCTAAAACAAAGATATATTCGATTCGACATCACAAGATTAATGTGGCAAGTTGGGGGCTCCTGAAACGAATTCTGTGTAGATATTTAATCTATATGCTTATAGGAAAGTTTTTGTAGGGAATATATTAATTATGTGTCTTCTTTTTCGCTGTGAAGTTTGTAATCGATGTAATTTGAGTAGGGAAGTTACATGTCCCCAAGTGGGGTAAGGGGCAGATGCATTATTCTGTTTCACTGATCCATTTTCTTTAGGGACAAGTAGGTGATCAGCCTTCTGTGTCCTACCAGACCGAGATTTTTTTCTACGTCTCCACCGGGAATCGAACCCAGGACCCCTCGGTGCTACGCTCATGCGTCAACCACTGTACCAAGGAGGCGGTCGAGTGGGTCTATAACTGTTATTAAAATTAAGACATTTTAGTGAGACGATGATAATTAATACTGATAATATAATTGCCAAAGTTTCGAAGTTTGATTGTATGAATGTGTGTACCTCAATCTTGCTAAAGTTACTGAACCGATTTTGATGAAACTAATTGTTGTAGAGATAGATCTGTATCAAGGGCTTAGTAATTGTTTACAAAGCTATACCAACTGAATATATAGACCCTAGCTACAACTACGATACTAATTAAAAAAACAATAGGAGCTAAATAAAATTAATAACCTTTTCTTTCTTTCACGCGACTCAATGAAAATCAATCACACCATTTTTATTTTATCACCAATCTCTATGTAATAAGTCTTGAAAATGTATGGCTTGGCTAAGATTCAAGGTTTATTTTCACATCGCTATAAATCGTAAAGCAAGATAAAAGAGGCAAGGTGAATTATTATAGTAAAAAGTGATCGTTGTATTGATTAAGGAATACCTGTTGAACATGATACCGATAGTCTTTAGTGTTTATGCTTGCCTGGTACCTGGATAATCTGATATAAATATCTACTTACTATCTATACTAATATTATAAAGCTGAAGAGTTTGTTTGAACGCGCTAATCTCAGGAACTACTGGCCCGATTTGAAAAATTATTTCGGTGTTAGATAGCCCATTTATCGAGGATGGTTGTAGGCTGTATATCATCACGTTAAGACCAACAGGAGCGGAGCAATGCGGGTGAAACCGCGCGAAACAGCTAGTATAACAATATAATATGCAAAAGTATGTTTGATCGTTTGTCTATCTTTCTCTAGCTAAAACGATTTATGAAACGATTTATGCCTGGAGATAGTTATGAGGCTAGCTTTTCTGGCATAATCACATCAGCCTATTCCCGTCCACCACTGGACGTAGGCCTCTCCCAGATCGCGCCACTTTTCTCTTTCTTCGGCATACCGCATGTAATATTATGTCTGTCTGGCATAATATTATTATATTATTGAGATAATTTTTTACTACATTATGTTCCTATTCGCTATAATATGTATTCATTCGCTAGTATAAAATAACATATTTTTGAGCATAATATAACATTATAGAGAGTGGACCTTTATTCAGTGTCTCCCTAGAGGCGTAGAATGTGCGCGTATACAATGAGCTATGAAGAAACTATGAAAGGTTCATCTGTATTTATTTTAAAATCATATTTAAGATTAGTAGGTCTCTTTTATTAACTTCGCTTTATTTTTTGTTAAATATTGTTTAAGTCTATGCTTGTATTTCAATATTGGTGATTTTTTTTTGGCTTTTGTTTGATTTTAAGTTATCATTTTGTGTTCAGAAATTTTAATTTATTTGTCGGGTTAAAAATACGATTCATTCATGATGTTTTAGAAGTAAGTACTTAATTTCTAATTGAATAACTTTTGTTAGTTAGTTTATATAAAGGTTTTTGATTCAGTTAAAGATAAATATATTACATTATATCAGGTGTAATCTGCTCTACTATTTTCACGAAGTACTTTATAAAATCCCTATAAACCATAGATAGTACTAGTTGGTTTAATCCAAGCCCGTTTGAATATTAATTTTATCGTTAAGAAAATCCACTAAGCACTTGTATCAATCTATTGAAATATGGTGGTTAAAAATAATATTCAATGTGATCACGTAAAAAAATTCAATCGTTGATATTTTAAGCCTTTTATACGCGAGGTTTTAACAGCTTGAACAAATGGGTATCGATAATGTATTATATCGGTGAATTTGTGTTTGCGGTTAGTGGAAATATAATATTATGAAAATACTGCGTCTTTATTATTTATTAGTATTAGGAAAGTATTAGGTTAGAGAAGAAGTCTAGGTATGAATCGATCATGGACCGAAAACAATTTAAATACGGAATGGTAAATTATTAGCAAAATTGCATTGTTACGATTGTCGTTGCAAATTATTTAATTTGTCTACGCATATATATAACAACAGAATATGACTTTTACCGTCTCTCATTATTCTATTCTTGATAATTTAAAACTTCATATTTTTTTTATTTCATCTACAAGTGTTTACGATTCTTTTCAATAATAGCGTTAAACCGCCTCGTGAATAAAATGCCTTATATTGACGAATAGTTCAATCTATTTCCGTTTTAGAAATACTTTATGCCCTGAATATGTATTGAAATATTGCAATAAAATGAAATGCAAAACTGTTTGCCATATTTTATGTGAATTCGGGTTTCAGATTTTGGACGCAAAATTTATATTTTCATTTATCTATTGGAATCGATGTAGAACTGAAGTGCACCAATTAATAGGGAAGCAATAAAAATATAATATAAGGTAAATAAAATGACAAAAGGATATGTGAAAAATTACATGAAAATACTGAAGGATGAAAAGCATGCTTTGCGCAAGCAATTAATAATATCATACATCGTAATGGCCGTTTTTATATGCAGTAAGTTTCACAGGAACTGCTTTTCATGTATCATTCACTTCATGAAAGTTTTTTTAATATGTTACTAAGTCCAGAATGGTTTCTGATAAGCCTATCTATCAGTTAAAATTACAAATATTGTTATTGTTAAATTTATCAACTAGTGGTGAAGCTGTTTCTCGGTGGTCTAATTCTATTATTAACACACAAAAATAAAACTCAATGAAAATTGCTATTCATCTATTTTGCCGACATGCATTATTATCTGATCGTGGAAATACTTTTCTACACTAATTTTATTTTGCGGCTGAAAGTATTTCACAGTTAATCTCAAAGATTTCAGTGAAATATTAATTTTAATTTATTCTATTCTTTAAAAATTTATATTTATAATAAGACCTGACATAAACTATATAAACTTCTGAACAGATTTACAGTGGTGCACAACACAGTCAATACCATAAATTATATTTTTTTCAGACATCCCCCTCACAATACCCATGAACTACAATCAAATGATCAAAATGTTCGGTATGTCAGAACCGTTCCAAATACCGAATATATCCAGAATTGTCGATCTAGAAGCTATGACAGACTGTAAATGCCCTCGCGTGTATTGGCCGGCGTGCGGCACGGATCACGTGACGTATGTTAATGCGTGTATTCTGAATTGTCTGAAGAAGACGTTGAAACGATTCGGCCCTTGCATTACGTATAGACGGAGTGAACTGTTTGTGTATATACCAAGACATTGGAAGTATTCTTGATGTGTAGTCTCACTGAAATAAATATTAGTACTTAGAACATTTGAAGTTTTAATATCACAATTACGATGCAATAGCGAATAGGTGACATGCGACGCATATTTTTATATTGTAAGAATAATATAGTGTTATAACCCTAAACATGGAAAAGTAAGTTTTCATTGTAACCAGTATATAATATCTATATTGTATATGTTCATAAGTTCAGCTCATATTTTTTTCTTATTGTTAAAATCATTCGATACTAGGAAAATTTTACAACTACTATATCTCGAATCCTATAGCGTTACTGCAAATATCTTCCCTATCCCTATAACTCTACCGAATCACTTATTAAACTCAGCATTTAATATAAATGCTATCAAATAAATCCAACGTTGTACGTGCAAAAAATAAAAGTCTCATAATGTCCTCAAACAGAAATGAAATATGTGTAATATTCGTTTTATTCGGCGTAACACGTAGCTAAATTGAATGAAGGCTGTGCCTTTATGGTGTTTCGTATTAAGCCTTCAGATCCAGTGTGACTGAGAAAACAAATAGACTCGCGGCGAGTTAATACGACGATAATTAAAAGCAAGTGTACCACAGGTTGCGTACCTCTGACTTTTATTAACTTTATTTCGATTTAGAATGTGGTTCGTGTCTACTGTATTCAATTAAGTTATTTAATTATAGAGAAAAAGGATTTTGAAATGTCATTCTCGGATTCAATTTAAAAAAGTGTTGACTCTTGATTTTAAAATGTATTCAACCTAGGTATGTGCCGAATGGATGGATTGTATTACAAGTACATAGATTCTGCAAATCTAACTCTGATATTGAAGAGGCTTTTACAAACCTAGAATAATTCTAGTCATTCTATTCTAGATGTTTTACGTACGTGACTACTGACTATGACACGTATATATGGCACGCGTGATATTCCTAAGTTACATTATTTGACATGATTTTCAAATATCCTCTATTCATCTTTTGCTCACCTATATTTTGTGTTTAGGGTTAAAACATACTAGAGGGAAGTATAAACAATTGAAAGTGTTGTTATGTAAAAATAATGGCATTCCATTTTAATCTTATATGTATTTACAAGACAACTGAACATAGCCTTTTTTCTATAAAACATCGCACGTAATCATCTTAACAATGAGTAATATTGAACAAGAGTTATTATTGTTATTATGGAAATCTATTTATGTAGTCTAGGTCATTACCACATATCTGATGATTACAACGACACCTCATAAATCAAAATATCTCCAGCAGTTGGGGCTGGAGGGCATGTCAAAGAAATACACATATTTACTTATTACCTAGACTGGAAAAACATAACCAAAGGATTATTTCCAAAACTAATATTTCAAAACTAAGAGAAACATTTATACACACTCATTTATTTGAAGTCGATGTCCTACTCACGGGAAATTGCTTTACCGATTGACGATGGAGGGTCATTAATTTTTTTGATTCAACATAATTTTCTTTTCATCTACACTTTCATTCGAATGTTTGCATAATATTGTGCAAACATTTATATTTTCAGTAGTTATGACGGCGGAAAAAATATGTGCTGAATCATGATGATTAAAAGGATTTTTATCTATTACGAGCTAGTAAACTGGGTATCACTGGTTATTCAATAATTAATTTATGGTTCTTATCTATATTTCTGCGGAGTACATTTTATCATTATGGTCCCTTTTACGGGTTCTGTTAGTTTATTTTAATATACAAGAAATAATTATTATGTCCTGATTTGCCTTATATCTGTACGAAAAAAGGTAAGTAGAAAGAATAGTAATTATGACAAATGACTTTTAAAAATTATGTTATACTTTTTATTGTGAGTGAAACTTAAAAATCGAACGGACACTTTTTTTGTAAGAAGCTTGATGCTGAAGATGGCATTCATTCAGACATTATGATGTCTTAGAACGTGCGAATACAAAAAAAGACGTGTGGCACTCGGTAACTGCTGCGGTACAGCTATTGCATAGCATGCCTTCAAGCCACGCCTCCAAGCCCGTCGGAGGGAGCGTGAGGTTTTTCGTTACGGAATTTCTCGATTAAGGCTCAAGGCCCGCGATATGCAATAGCTTAAAAATATAATTATAATCACAATCCTGTCTATTAATTTATCATACAATCATTCAAAGAAATACCAATAAATATATTATGATTCTGATAACACGGGATAAAGATCCTTTAAATAGCCATTATCTCACCAATATTGATTAAAAAAAAAAAACTTTAATTATGTAGGTACTCAAGCATTTGCCCGTCTCCCTGTATACAATCAGCATGTCGTGTATATTGTTATTGATAACGATAATTCTTAATATTGTGAAAGATTGTGATAGTGCAAAAATTCTCGCTGCGTTTCCAACGCCTGCTATAAGCCATCAAGTTGTTTTTAGACCTCTTATTCATGAGTTGGTGAAACGTGGACATGAGGTGGTTGTTATTACTCCTAATCCAGCTTTTCCTCCAGGTATGACAATAGTCTTATATATAAAAATGAATCCCAAAATGTGTTGGTAAGCGCATAACTCGCGAACGGCTGAACCGATTTCGATAATTCTTTTTTTATTATATATATTTTTTTTATTATATTTCTTGAAGTACGAGGATGGTTTTTATGTAGAGAAAACGTAAATATGTACCACGGGCGAAGCCGGGGCGGACCGCTAGTCTATAATATAAAAATGAATCGCAAAATGTGTTGGTAAGCGCATAACTCGAGAACGGCTGAACCGATTTCGATAATTCTTTTTTTATTATATTACTTGAAGTACGAGGATGGTTTATATGTAGAGAAAACGTAAATATGTACCACGGGCGAAGCCGGGGCGGACCGCTAGTCTATAATATAAAAATGAATCCCAAAATGTGTTGGTAAGCGCATAACTTGAAACGGCTGAACCGATTTCGATAATTCTTTTTTTATTATATTCCTTGAAGTGCGAGGATGGTTCTTATGTAGAGAAAACGTAAATATGTACCACGGGCGAAGCCGGGGTGGACCGCTAGTAATAAATAAAAAAGAGCGTACAGTATTCTAAGCACACGTATCAGAAGTGAAAAATGTAATTATTTTTATGTTTATTATTTTCTTTGCTTATCCTTAGTTTTAATTTTTCCATTCAATTTTTTGTATCATATGTAAGTGTGCACTGGAAGTAAATGTTTTTTTTATTCAATAATTTAAAGACATAGGTAAATCTTGATTCGATGCATGTCCTAGGATTTTTATATTTATTTAGAAAACAGCTCCATAGATCGTTATTTTGCTTGCGAAATCTCTCTCTACTCTCCGACTAGTGAAACTATCATGTGGTCAATTTTTAAATCACATCAGAACCAAAATTTGACAGTTAAACCACAGAATACATACCGTAAGGGCGTTTGTCCACTACAAGGAATTTTACGGTCCGGCATTCCGATTTTTTACGGTCCGGTATGGCACGCCATTAATCTATATACTAGCTTGTGCACTATACGTAATTTTACTGTCCGACATTTTACTTTTTCCTATTCCGGATGGTTTTTTGTGTCTACGAGTCGCTGTAGGTATAATTGTTTTCGAATGCCCACTTGCTTGGATTTTACTGTTTTTACTGCATATGCCAATTGAAAGCAAGCTCTTGTTTTACTTTCTTTTAGTTGGCAATGAGATTTGAGAAGTCGGTATTGTTATTTTATATACATTGACCAAGCATTGACCTATAATTATTATCTAAGTAAGTGTTGGTAAGTTAAAGTTCAAGTGGGAATAGCTTTAGCTCCTCGTCACCGATTAAAATAAATAAGTGAAACACGCATTTTAAATCTCTTACGGAACTTTACTTTTTATTATAACGAAATAATATAATACTAGATTTCCGCCCGCGGCTTCCCCCGCGTTTTCCAAGGAAAACCCGCATAGTTCCCGTTCCCGTGGGATTTCCGGGATAAAACCTATCCTATGTGTTATTCTGATGTATAAGCTATATTGTGGTAAAGTTTCATTCAAATCCATTCAGTAGTTTTTACGTGAAAGAGTAACAAACATCCATACAAACTTTCGCCTTTATAATATTAGTAGGATTTCACCTTCTATTTTTTTTACTCGTTTCTTGTAAAATGCAAAAACAATCATTTATGATAGCATTATACAGCCAAACTTCCTTGAACTGTACCGCACTGATCCGAGTAAAGACGGACAGGTGCACAAGCAATTCATCGGTTTTTTCATGCCACACCGGACCGTAAAAAATCGGAATGCCGGACAGTAAAATTCCTTGTAGTGCACAAGCGCCCTAATAGTAGCTAAACGCTACAGAACGGACACTCCCGCCTCCCGCCAAAATTAAACTTACCTCACCCCGCGCGATCGTGATTAAAATGGGCCACATTTTTCTGCAAGGACGATACGCAACGAAGATTGACAACATTAATCAAATTGACTTAAAGTAATTTTATTATTTTGGATTTGTGATTATGGTTTTTCGTAGAAAATGGTTAGATATTGTGCTGTTTACGGATGTATTTCATCAGAAAAACGCGAATTTTTTTTACGCTAATCACAAATGTGCCAACCATAAAGCGTTAACACACACATTTGCAGTCTCTACAGTGTGACTGACAAAACTATATTTTTGTATGGAGTGTCCGGGGTGTGGTTTTCCTCAAATACACTTATTATGAGTTATTGAATGTTACTATTGTGTATTATTACTATTATTTAAAACGTCATGGTACTAGGGAATTTATTTCCTTCACTGAGTATTATTGCAATTCTTAACTAAGAATTACAAAAAATAATGTATCTAAATTGAACTGTGTAAGTTATATTATAAATTGTATTAAATCTTTTATTTATTTCATTCTAGGTCGAGCACCACCTAATTTAACAGAAGTAGATGTTCACGATATTTCATATTCCCATTTTGAAGAAATTTTGAAAGGACACGATGGAAAGAAAAGCAGTTTAATACAGCAGTTCCTCAATGTGTTTGAAAAATTTACGTCCACGTTTGAAAAACAGATACAAACACCTGAAGTACAGAAAATATTGAAAGAAGAGGGAGATACATTTGATCTAATTATAGTTGAAGCTATAGTTCGAGCTACTGGAGGATTAGGACATTTATTAAAAAAACCAATAATCCAATTCAACTCTGCCGGTGCTGGAACTTTTAATTTTCATCAATTTGGGGCACCCGTCAATCCAATAGTATTCCCATCACTTCTAAACCAGCGCGTATATGATTTGAATTGGTGGGATAAAATCATCGAATTCTCCAAGTTTCTATTAATTGAATATTTATGGGTAGCAATGTATGATTACGATCATTCGATGGTGAAGAGAAATTTCGGTGAAGACGCGCCTTCGTTTGAAGAATTGCATGAGAAATATGTCCAAATGTTGTTCGTAAATGAACATCCAATATGGGCTAGCAATCATCCAGTACCAACCAATGTAGTATTTTTAGGTGGAATCAATCAAGCGCCAGCAGTAAACCTTTCTACAGTTAGTCTTTGTTGTATATTATTAACAATATTTTATATAAACTCACACATTGTTTTAAAAACCAATAACTATATTTGAAAGATTGATCAATAATACTTTTTTATTACAAAATTTATGCATCGTTTCAGGATCTCCAAACATATTTAGATTTTTCTAAGAATGGAGTAATTTACGTTAGTTTTGGATCAAGTGTAAGGACAGCTAATTTGCCAACAGATAAAGTAAGAATTATGACTAAAGTATTTTCAGAACTTCCCTATGATATATTGTGGAAATGGGATCAAGACGAATTGCCCGGAAGGTCGAAAAATATTAAAATATCGAAATGGTTACCCCAGCATCAACTTCTAAGTAAGATACATTTTATAGACCTTTTTAACGAGTAATACGACTTTTTTTCCTTTTTTGTCGTTCAACTAAGAGTGTCTGTACCTTTTGCTTCAGTAAAGATGATGTAAATTTTGATGAGTAATTAAAAAAATGTACTTCGCACTAACTTGTACAATGTCAAATAATAAGATATGATCGTTATTTCAGAACATCCAAATATCAAGCTGTTTATAACACAAGGAGGGCTCCAATCTACAGATGAAGCAATCAATGCTGCAGTACCTGTTATTGGCATTCCAATGTTAGGTGACCAATGGTACAATACTGAGAAATATGCTCACCACAAGATTGGATTACAACTAGATATAAATACTTTAACTGATAGTGAATTCAGGAGTGCTGTTAAAACAGTTGTTGAAGATAAGAGGTAAGATTTGCTAAGTGTTATAGATTCATAATAATAAATTTAAAATATGATGTTATGTTGATTTGCACCTGGTTACTGTTATTTTAGTAGTGCTAACCTATTAACAGTTGTTTTAAGATCTTCATTGCTATTTCTATGCTGAAAAGATTATTATTAATTGTTTGATTGTAGTTTGTTTGAGTTTGTATAACCAGTATCTCAAATAGAACTGGTTCGAATTAAAAAAAAAATGTTGATATAGATGAGTATGATTCCAAATAATGAAGTCGCTTCAGCTTCAAAACTCGAATTTCGAATGTTTTTAGTGTTTAATTAGAACTAATCCAAATATATTCTCTATTACAGCTACAAGGACAACATGGTAAAGTTGCGTACACTCATGAGAAAATATCCAATAGAGCCACTCGATTTAGCTGTATGGTGGACTGAACATATTCTGAAGCATGGTGGAGCTCATTTAAGATCACCGGCTTTTAATATGTCCTATTTAACTTATTATGAAGTACCTTTAATACTTTCTCTTTTATCTGCATTAATAGTTTTAATTATTGTGATCATTATTGGTGTTAGAAGTTTGAAACGGTTTTTATGTGGTAGAAGAAAAGTCAAGACGACGTAATTGTAGGTTTTTACTCAGATAACTTTAATGTAAATAGGTTATAAGTTTCTGTGTTTGTTTGTATCATGTGTTCGTGTTTATATAATGTAAGATAATATTCTGGTGTAAATGAAAGGTATATTAGGGTTAGTGTATATGGAAGTGACGATTTATTGAGTCGTGGTAAATAAAATGCAAAGATGTTGTTGACAATGTTTTATTTAATTTCCAAATCTTACTGTCTTGGTTAAATTTCTAAAAATTTCTAAAAATTAATAATTATTTATTTATAAATTAATTAACCTTATTTTATAAAGTGAGACCGTGAAATAATGACATTCCATTTTATTTTTGTTGTATATTGATGCCAATTAAAGTTGCCCCTGCTTGCCTATACCTTACACATCACAATTAAGGGTGCAATTCCAATATTGCCCCTGTTTGCAGGTACGTGAGTAGCCGGCTTTAGACTAGACAGATTCAACTTATCACTTAATACAGTTTAATCCAATTTCTGAATAAATGAGTGATCATTATAAAGGCTGAAGTTTTTAGACGTAAAACATATTCGTCGTCAGTAAATTAGCTAATACACTCTTTGATACGACGAAGTTTTAATAAATTTAAATTACATTCACTTTGTACGTGCGCACAACTTTTATCAGTTTAATTAACTCTTATATTAATGGTTTAGTTTGTTAGTGTTAATTATAATATTTTTATTGTTTAGATGTTAACGTAGAAAGCATCCGTTTTATGTGTAGTATGTAAATATAATATTTGGAATATAATCTATACTAATATTATTAAGCTGAAGAAGAGTTTGTTTGAACGCGCTAATCTCAGGAACTCCTGGTTCCTGGTCCGATTTGTAAAATTATTTCGGTGTTAAGTAAACCGTTTATCGAGGAAGGCTATATAATATCAGCACGCTAAGACACAGTTAGTTATAAATATTTGCAGAGAAAGCTAAAGTATTTTTATGCTTCAGGATATATTTTGAGAGTATGAGATCAAACGCAGTCTCAAGTATTTTATTATACCTAAGAATATCTTCTTCATATAATGTCATTAGCGATTTACTAATTAGATATTTTTATTATTTACCTAGTAAGGACCAAATACAAAACCTATTCTAATAGTGGATATGTCATCCATCCAATCTTGTATGTAATAAATACAAAAGGAAAAATTAATTTATCGTCTCCTGTTGAAATACTGCCAAAAATTACACCCTATACATAAAATACTTTATTATTCTACAATTTATCTTGAAAATGTTACACTATTCATAGGGCGTAAAATTCTAAAGCTTTAAAAATGAACTCCTATCTTAATGTTTTAATACATTAATTATTCTACATAATAGTCGACCTTCAGCCCATCAGAACAACTTCATAAGTTCACTGGCCTATCAAAACTTCTAGTACTATAATAATATGTATATAGTTACTAGCTTTCCGCCCCGGGCTTCGCCCGCGCAGTTAAAGAAAAACCCGCATAGTTCCCGTGGGATTTCCGGGATAAAAACTATCCTAAGTCCCGGGGTAAAAAGTAGCCTATGTCCTTTCTCGGGTATCAAGATATCTCCATACCGAATTTCATGTAAATTGGTTAAGTAGTTTAGGCGTGCCGCGTGATTGAGTAACAGACAGACAGACAGAGTTACTTTCGCATTTATAATATTAGTATGGATTTCTTAAAAATCACCAGACAATATATTTTCAAAGGTTCTTTACATTTATTGTTCAAAGCGACCATTGTTCTTCTCAAAGTCTCGCTAATGTAGTTGAATAAAATGCAAGGGTCGTAAATCGTCTTTGAAATTAAAAACTATCGCTCCGGTACGATTCTATGAGGGTTCCTTACCTTTTCCTTTGGTTTTACTAGTGTTTTCTTAATGAGGATTGTGAAGGAGTAATGCCGTATAACGACTGGAACATAATAACACAAGTATAATATTCTATGTGCGTAACGTTAAATTTATTTTTTTCGACAAGATATCAACGGTTTTTTTATGTGTTAAAAGTTATATATATGTAGTCGCTGTGACTGGCTTTTTGGCAAAGTTATGTCTATTATATTATAATTTGTTTCATGTTTGTTTCTTAGTCGCTTTTAGACGAACCAACAACACTACTTTTCAGTAGAAAAGCACGCGGGTATTTACCCTATTGTATAATACTACCAATACGACCATCGCGTGATTCGTTGTTATACAGTTCATATGATTTTGAATTATGCTTGTATAATATGCCTGTTATTATATTTTATAATATATAAAGCTATTATAATATATAAATAATCTGTTTTTTCCTAACATTGTACTTTTTAATAACGAATAAAATATACCTACCATTTTTATTCAGTACTAAGAGAACGAAGTTTAAACTAGGTAACTAAATAACTTAAACTTTAGGTCAGCTGGGTCATTCCTGGCTATACACTGGATCGCAGACTCCAAATACTAACTTTTAACGAATGTAATTTTCAGTTTATTTCGTGTACGTGAGTAAATAGAGATTTTTCCACAAATTCGGTTAAAGAACCTAGTCCCTATATGTAACAAATAATTTGGAAAATCCAAAAGTGCACGCCTCATAATTTTTTTTTAATAAATATTTATTAATTATTATTTTTGTTTATTTAATAACAATTAAACCACATCGAATCAGACCCTGAAAAATGAAAGGGTTCTATTCCTGAGCATACTCAAGCGTAAGAGAAAAAAAAAGACTCGATTAGTAAAGTATTTCGGTCGCTATCGTGTTAACAAGAAAAAGGATCCGCACATACAGACACACGGACGTCCAAGACAGAACTTTTTTAAACTGTTTTTTAACTAGTTTAAATAACAAAAATGACATCAAAAATATCATGAACGTTAAAAATAGTGTTTTTTCTTAATATGTGTGTGTATGTATTATCTTACAAGTGCAATGTATGATACATAAAGACATTTTAAGTTTGAAAAATCAGATGTTTTGCGCGAAGTGACAGTAGTACCCACCTCAACGCTTCGCTTATGAGGCGTGCAAAAGACGTGTGGCCCGCGATAGAAGCTGTGCAATCCTACTAATATTATAAAGGCGAAAGTTTGTATGGATGTTTGTTACTCTTTCACGTAAAAACTACTGAATGGATTTGAATGAAACTTTACCACAATATAGCTTATACATCGGAATAACACATAGGATAGGTTTTATCGCGGAAATCCAACGGGAACTATGCGGGTTTTCCTTTGAAAACGCGGGCGAAGCCGCGGGCGGAAATCTAGTAGCTTAATAATGTAATACCTACTAATAATACGTGAGTAAATACCTAAAGATTTTTCGACAATAATATATTCTGTTATAAAAACTAGTCCCGATACAATAATATTATAATACTTGCTTTCTGCCCACGTGGTTAAAGAAAATTAACAGTTGTCAATAATTTGTCATCTACAGTGGTGGACGTTTAATTAGAACATTCATTTAACATTTATGTACATTAACGTATTAGAGATTAAGTATTATTTCATATGTTGAAACCCCGTTATGATTAACCCCGAATATGTATTTCTTATAAAACTAGATAAACGGGTGTTCATATTTGTTTCATATATGAACACCCGTTTATCTAGTTTTATAAGAAATATTTTAATAAATTTATTTATCAGAATTTGTAACTTTCAGTGATTCGAATGACATCTTCACATGGGAAAGTGATATTTGTCACACCGCTATGTGTCCTATATCACTTCTCTAGCCATCTATCTCCACACACAAAAATCATATACTGAAATCGCTCCGTTACGACGTGGAAGAAAGACAAACAAACACATTTTCGAATTAAAAAATAATAATATCTATTACTGAAAAGGATTATGAAAATGTTAACACTAGAGCGCACGCGCGGGGGACATAGGTCACCCAGTGCTATATATTGCTAAATATTTTTTTAAACAATCGTGCTTGAGTGTTGTTGTCTCAGGTATTCCCCGACTACCAATCACCGGACATTTTAGCAGCGTGTCAGCTTCCTTGGTGCAACGAAGTGTACTCTGCGAAAATATAAAAGTACATGGGTGACGCATGTCCCCCGCGCGAGCGTTCTAGGAAGTTTTTGAAATCATACAATTACGAGTGAAAATCAAGTATACCGCTTTTATTTTTTACTGCTCTTATGATCAATTTATACTTTTAAGAAATTATTAATATATGGGTAACTAAAATCGAAATAAAATACTCATATTCGAGTGCTAGGACATACTTATTTTTTATCCATACTATAATATTATAAATGCGAAAGTAACTCTGTCTGTCTGTCTGTTACTCAATCACGCCTAAACTACTGAACCAATTTTTATGAAATTTGGTATGGAGATATTTTGATACCCGAGGAAGGACATAGGCTACTTTTTATCCCGGGAAAATGACGCAATCCCGGAAATCCCACGGGAGCGGGAACTATGCGGGTTTTCTTTGACTGCGCGAGCGAAGCCGCGGGCGGAAACCTAGTTGAAAATAAAATTTTATTGGATAAGAACAACTTATTCTTAAACTTTATAATTAGATGATTATTTTTACCAAATTTGTAGTTTCCAAAGTAAAAAAAACTGATTGATCACAATAAGTAATAAATTAGTTACTTTTCACAGAGGTTTATGTTTAGCTCATAATTTAAGTAAAATGAGAAAATATTGATATTTTTTTTGTTTCATCACTTAAAAATAAAGTTGATTCATAAATAAGTACTTCGTTTACTTTTTTAACTACGATTTTTATGAAAAAAAACATGCGTCGTATTGGGTGACATATGTGACCCACGCGTGCACTCAAGGAAAATTTTAGGCGCGAGCGCTCTAGTGTTAAATCTCTTACGTTTTAAAATCATGAGACGGAAATTGGTAACTCTAAAGCTGAGAAAAAAAGAAAACAACTTTAGCAGGGTTTTCTACTTATATTGAGGGAACCTTTTATCGACGCGTATGAAGTCACGAATATTTGTTATTTTTCTTGCAGTCTAATGACAGTTATTTATCGTAGGGTTACTTAGCGATAGTTGTTTTCACAAAAATGTTCACTTAACTTGACGTTTGAATATAGTTTTGATGCTCTATGTTGTATTCTTGTGTTATATTCTTGTGTTCAATATAAGTATTGCGTAATGTGTTTTGATTTTCAAAAAAATTGTTGTGTTTTGAACAATTTCGACTATCGTTTTCAGTGAATAATTTAATAGCCAAGCCATAAAGGCGTCGTCTCTCTTTATTGATTTTTAACATTAAAGTCATTTTTTCGTAACACTACTGTGGACGTGGAGTCTCACAGTCTCCAATATGAAAACACATAATATTTTCATATTGAGTAACTAGCTGCTCCGCGCGGTTTCACCCCCGTGGCCGTGGCTCCACATCTGTTAGTCGTAGCGTGATGATATAATATAGCCTATAACCTTCCTCGATAAATGAGCTATCTAACACCGAAAGAATTTTTCAAATCCGTTCAAACAAACAAACTCTTCAGCTTTATAATATTAAAGTATAGATTTAAACCTTTAAGTTACTATTTTTTGTCCAATAGTTCGTAATAGTTTAGACAACTAGCAGAAATAAACAGGTATATATCGTATTTATCTAATTTAGCATGACGTAACTTTTGTATGCGTATTGCGTATGATAAGAGAAGCCATAAATTACAGTCTTATAATGCTTCCGAAAGAACGAAAATAAATATGTAAATTTCTCAGAATTCTTCAAATTACTGAATCAAATCGTAAGAAAACATTTCCAACAAAGTTAGTCCAAATCGAATGCTTTTAGGAAATGTTTGAAATTTTTATCATCCATTTTGTATTATGACTTCGAGAATTTATGAATGTTCAATTTAAGTATATAATACTAGCGGTCCACCCCGGCTTCACCCGTGGTACATATTTTTTTATTTACGTTTTCTTTCCAAAAGAACCATTCTCGTACTTCAAGGAATATTATAAAAAAAATGTGTGCAATGTGCATGTACTAGTGAACACACGTAAGAAGTGCAATTTCTTTATGACCTTATTTTTCAAAAAATAATTTACTATTTGCAATTTTACAGAAATACGTCGAATCACGCGTGGTAGGGACAAGAAAAAGATGGCGCGTAACGGAAAAATGTCACGCGTAACGAAAAAATGTTACACTAAATTTTTTTCCAACCCAGATAAAGTTTTTTGATAGAACGTTTGTACGAGATTATATAATTTGAAAAAGGTTTCATAATTGATTAATAACAACAATTTATTAATACATTAGATTTTATACGACAATTGTCCTTGTAAATCTTTTTACTTGCTCTAAATAAGCTGTTTAAATATATTGTGTTTATCGTAGGACATTATCATGCAAAAATCACATCGTTAATATGGTTTCGAATTTAAAAGGAAAAATATACGTCTTTCAAGTAATTAGATTTGCCTCACATCTCTTTTTGACCCGACCCTTCCATTTCCTGTGGGATTAACCCATATCGATTTGAATATGTTGTTGTAACTCATCGTGATGTTAAAATATTATGTTAAAAATAATATTATAAAACTGAAACTGAATATCGAGAAAACTAATTTGTAGTAGTTAATTAAAACGAATTAATATGATCTAATGCAACGTATTAATTGAAAACACAATAAAAATTAAATTATACCTTATAGTTACCAAACAAGCTTAATCTCATGAAATTATTGCATTGATCTTAAGTTTTAATTAATTCTGTCCGATTAAAGTGAGTCGAAATCGAGTCTAAAGAAGTCGATTACATACAAGCTAACAAATTTTGTAATCTAAGCTAACAACTAACTAATAAAAGCGTATTAAAAGAAATATAATATCATTTACACTTAAAATTATGACTTTATTTTGAATAAATAAGTTACTTAAATTAAACTATTAAATAACAATACAATTACAACTTCTTATACTTAACACGTAAATTGTTAAATAACAAATTTTTAAGTTTACGTAACACAAACGTTGATATTACAACTATTGTAATTAATATTGAAACTACAGTAAGAAGTAGAGGTAATTCGTAATAAGTATAGAAAGACATGTTAAACGCTGGGGATCTTAAATGAGAACCTCCATGACGAATAATGTGTTCAGTCCACCATACTGCAGAATCTAAAGGTTTTACTGGATGTTCTCGCATCAGTGATCGAAGCTTCACGATATTTTCTTTGTAGCTGTAAGAAACAACCATATTAGAATACATGATTTTAGTTAGTTCTTTCCTAGAACTAGGGAGTAATTATGATGATAAAAAGATAGTAGTAAAAGTTATGTAGTAACTATTTAGTAATCTGTGGTAAGAGTAAAGTCAAATAATAAATTCGTATCTATTGTTTATCTAGAGAATGAATTTGGTGAGGTAGTTAATACAACTATTTCACCTAATTTTATATAAAAGTTACACGTGGCTTTAAATACATTTAATAATTAACACAATTAAGTAGTAAAAGAAAATAATTTGGAAAATCCAAAAGTGCACGCCTCATAATTTTTTTTAATAATTATTTAATAATTATTTTTTTTGATTATTTAATAACAATTAAACCACATCGAATCAGACCCTGAAAAATGA
>CAJQZN010038588.1:0-19181 GCA_907164685.1 Colias eurytheme | reverse complement strand
GAAAATGCATTTCACATGTTCAGACGTATGTTTGAGACGTTCTTTTACTAGTTTGTACTAAACTATTTCAATAAAGAGTCGGTAAATTTATGAGAATGTTCCAACAATTTACGTACCTAAGTTATTAAAATATTTTAAACGCTAAAATTACCAGTAATAAATTCCTATCCTTTTCATTTGTACTATAATATTATAAAGCTAAAGAGTTTGTTTGTTTGAACGCGCTAATCTCAGGAACTGATTTCAAAAAATTTTGGTTCGGTGTTAGATAGCCCATTCATCTAGGAAGGCTATATACTTATCAATACGCTTAGACCAACATAGGAGGAGAGCCACGCGGGTGATTCCGCGGAGCGCAGCTAGTCAATAATACTTGTGAAATCGAATGATGTTCTAACATTGTCTCAAATGACGTGTCCGTAGAATCTTGCTTTCTCATGATACCATGACAATAATATCTACCCCTATGGGTATTGGCACAGGGTATTGGGTAGAAGTAAAATATCAGTTTTCTACAGATAATAAAAATTACATAGACTAACCAGTTTCATCATATTACTTGCTGATGGCAGCGAGCGTATATCACCAGATGCAACTTTATTCCTTCTACTATTAATCTTGTTTACAATGTCCTCCTTATCTTTGTCACTTTTAATGAATCTTTCATAGTTCAAACAATTAGGAGCAGGACCGTCATGCTAAAAAATGATATTAATTTATAATGTAGGTTCCTTTCAATTTTCTTTTAATAGGTAACGTAGTATTGTAGAGTCCGCCATATGTCTCAAAGCTGTCCAAAATTATTTTAAAGTGGCCTACGCAGTAACGTAAGGTATAACCCAGTATTTGAGGCTATTATAAAAAGAATTTCTTCTGACAGTTATATCACAATAATCCTACTACAGTTAGATGAGAACACCAACTGCAACTGCTAAATACATTCAAGCTTAATGCTAGGAGAAAGACACTAACTTTAAAATAAATCTAGAATGTTCATTCGTAAAACGAGTTGTTTTTAAAAGTTTTTGTTTGGAAAGACAGATTTTTTAACTTTCTAATAAAGAAAGAAAAAGTTCGTTGATTTCAACACCTCGCTAGAATAACTTAAAATTAAAATCAGTTTCTATTTGCGAGCAGCCTGTGCTTGTATTTTTTTATAATATATTAGAATTTACAGCACATTTTGAAACTGAAGTGAATAATTATTAATAATTTATAGAAAAGTAAATATTCAAAAGAAGTAACCTTAAAAATACACAAAGTATGACTCTTATTTTCACAGAATTTCCGATCACAATAGTCCGTGGCATTTACTAAAAAAATTACCGACCAAATATACAAAGCTATGTAAAATTTTGTTAAAACCAACATTTATAATAATTAAACGTTTCAGCTACCAGTCATTATGCCATAAATATTAATATTCACGTTGGCCATGAACTATTTTTATTTTATTTGAAGATTTATAATGATCGCAACAGCTGATGGAGCATTTATATTCATTATCTATTCATTTTATAATAACACTGTGATAAGCAATGTCTGTATAAAATATATTATAAAACTCAAAGGTTACTGATATAGTGATCTATCAACGCACAGGCCAAACCACTGGACGTATCGGGCTGAAATTTGGCATGCAGGTAGATGTTAGGACGTAGGTAGTTTATGTAGTAGTAATTATATACACCAACCTAGTGTTGACAGAAAATCTAGCCCTAAGCTAGATTTAAACTAGTATATAAGACAACAGCTAAGCAGACCTTTTCTATTGTACATCAAAACATTCAAGGCTTGGCTAGCAAATTATTAGAAATAGAATTGTTTTTAAATCATAATAGTATTAAGGTTTTTTGTGTAACAGAACATTGGCTTAAACAATGTCAGTTGTTAATAAATATTGATAATTATAAATTAAAAAGTATATACTTCAGGACATATGCTATTCATGGAGGTTCTCTTATTTTTGTACATAATAGTGTAAAATGCAAAGAACGAACTGACATTGTTAGTCTTTCTGTAGAACGGACCATTGAACTGTCCTGTGTTGAACTGGAGCGTTACATTATTGTTTGCGTTTATAGACCCCCTTCCAGTGACTATAATATGTTTGAGACAGTCATGGAAGAAATATTAAAGCGTTTAAGTAGGAGTAAAAAAAAAGTTATAGTATGTGGTGATTTTAATATTGATATACTTTTACAAACACAAACGGCAACACGAATTGTTAATTTGTTTCAGTCATTTAATCTGTATAAACTTTTTAATGAACCCACACGAATTACACCTACTTCTGCAACCTGTATTGATAATATATACTGCGACTGCATCTGTTTAGAGAAAAATATTCTCAATACACTCACTTCGGATCACTGTGGCCAGAAAGTAGTTTTTGAATGGGATTGTTTACCTGAATTTAAAAGAATTAATGTTAGGCCTATAACTAAAAAAGGCATTAATAAATTTAGAGATAATATTAATAAAAACCTGCCCGTACTGAATGATCAATCCTGTCATAATAATCCTTGTGAAATGTTTAAAAATCTTTTTAATTTAGTTCATAATGAATTTGAAAAAATATTTAAAGTTAAATCTTTAAATATTACCAAGGATTTACCATTTAGTAAATGGGCGACACCTAGCATACATAGGTGTAGGATCGTTCTTTATGAGTTATATGGTATGAAGCAATATAATAAAGACCCATCTTTTCTTAGATATGTTAGAAATTACTCAAAAACTTTTAAAATTGTTTGTTTTACTGCGAAGCGTTTGTATATCAGAGATAAAATACGCGACTCGGATAATAAAGTTAAAACAGTTTGGTCTATTATTAATGGTGAAATGGGTAAAAGCAAATCAAGTAATACCATAAAACTTGTACATAATGGCATGGTTATTGACAAAAATGCTGATGTTGCGCTTGCTTTTGAAGATTTCTTTAGTAGTGTCCCTGGTAGCATTACTAATAATTTAAACTCGTCTTCAGTACTTGCAGAGACCTTTTTGAGGGACCATGTTGCGGGGTGCAGTACATTATTTCAATTGCGTCACGTAACTGCTAATGATATTGTTACAGCATTTAAGACACTTAATTTAAAAAACACTTGTGATCTTTGGGGAATGTCCGTAAATTTAGTTAATAATATAATAGAAAATATTGCAAACAATTTAGCTTTCATATTTAATAAGTGTTGTGACTATGGTACATTTCCTAATTTACTAAAGCTTAGTAAAGTTATACCTCTATTTAAGAAAGGCGATCAAGAAGACTGTAACAACTATAGACCTATCTCGATTTTACCAACATTAAGTAAGGTATTCGAAAAGTTAATATTAAACCAATTGACTAGTCACTTTGCTTCTAATAATTTGCTGCACACCAAACAGTTTGGTTTCACAAAGGGGCGCTCAACCACAGATGCTGGAGTTGCACTACTAACACATATATATAAGGCATGGGAAAACTCAAAAAATGCTTTGGGGATATTTTGTGACCTCTCCAAGGCATTTGACTGCGTTGAACATTGTACATTATTGCGTAAACTTAATCACTATGGGATTAAAGGACAAGCTCAGAACCTCATAGCCTCATACCTGCATGATAGGATACAAACTGTAGTTGTTAATGGAGAACGTTCTAGCGGTGCGTCAATTAACATTGGTGTTCCACAAGGATCTATTTTAGGACCCTTCTTGTTCTTGGTATATATCAATGATCTACCTTATTATTTACAGGATAGGTGTGAAATAGTTCTGTTTGCAGATGATACCTCATTAATATTCAATGTGGATAGGCATGACCCAAATGTTGACGAAGTGAACAGTACTCTTTTACACATATCCGACTGGTTTACTGCTAATAATTTATTATTAAATGCCAAAAAAACAACTTGTGTTGAATTTTTACTACCTAACGTTCAAAAGTTGAGCAGAAATATTACCTTGAACGGGGAGGTATTACACCCTACAGAATCGACTGTATTTCTTGGGTTAACATTGGACGAGAAACTACAGTGGGGAGCCCATGTCAACACCGCTGCAGGTAAGCTCAGTTCAGCAGCATATGCAGTCCGAAAGGTAAGGCATCTCACCGATGAAGATACAGCTAGATTGGTTTATTTCAGCTACTTTCATAGTATTATGTCCTATGGAATTCTACTATGGGGCAGGGCAGCAGATATAGAAACTATATTTATCTTACAGAAAAGAGCCATTCGCTCTATATATAATTTACGTGCTCGGGACTCACTAAGAGATCTCTTTAAGAATACTGGTATCCTTACTGTACCATCACAGTATATATTTAATAATATTTTGCATGTACACAAAAATGCCGACGTACACACAAGAGTAGGAGATAGACACTGTTATGGCACAAGGAACAGAAATAGAATTGAAATGCCATTTTTCCGATTAGCTAAAGTTAAAAATTCATTTATGGGTCAAGGTATACGCTTTTACAATAGAATTCCTCATAATATTAAAGAGTTTGGTAGTGCTAAATTTAAAACTTATGTAAAAAATATATTAGTTCAGAAAGCCTATTATAGCATTAAGGAATATATGGAAGATGAAAATCCATGGAGGGTTGTCGCGTAAGAACCACAGGACAGTTCTTTGGCATATTATGATATATTATGTAGTTAGATTTAAGTTACAGATTATGTAATATTGACAATATGATTTTAAAAGAGCAACTATGGAGTTTCTTGCCGGTTCTTCTCCATAGATACTGCTTTCCGAATCGGTGGTAAATGTTAAAAATACTTATGTAATGACGATTCGAAAGTGCTACTAAAAGTAGTCTAATTGAATAAATAAATGTTTGAGTTTGAGTTTGAGTTTAGGCATCCGCTAAGAAAGGATTTCCCGAAATTCTTGCGGGAACTGGGAAAAACGGGGATGCACGAACAAAGTCGTGGGCGGAAGCTAGTTATAAATATAACAAAAATGATATGAATATTTTACTTGGAAAAGAGGGGCCAAATATTATATCTTAACTATTACGTGGAATATATTACCATCTGTGTAATTGTCATAAAATAAGGGTATTTTTAATAGCAAAAACTTTTCATAGAAATTCATAAAGGTCATTCGCGTTTCAAAAGTATTACCATTCTTTCCTTTTTTTCAATACTACTTATATCAACAATATCTTATATATAAAAATGAATCGCAAAATGTGTTGGTAAGCGCATAACTCGAGAACAGCTGAACCGATTTCGATAA
This sequence comes from Colias eurytheme, assembly GCA_907164685.1. NCBI lineage: Eukaryota > Metazoa > Arthropoda > Insecta > Lepidoptera > Pieridae > Colias > Colias eurytheme. The sequence goes on along the minus strand of CAJQZN010038588.1, from coordinate 13,949 downwards.
TTCTTTTTTTATTATATTCCTAGAAGTACTAGGATGGTTCTTATGTAGAGAAAACGTAATTATGTACCACGGGCGAAGCCGGGGCGGACCGCTAGTCTTATATGTATATAAAAATGAATCGCAAAATGTGTTGGTAAGCGCATAACTCGAAAACGGCTGAACCGATTTCGATAATTCTTTTTTTATTATATTCCTTGAAGTACGAGGATGGTTTTTACGTAGAGAAAACGTAAATATGTACCACGGGCGAAGCCGGGGCGGACCGCTAGTATCTTATATTAGGTTCATACTTAACGTGAGGGTGTTTTTCATCTGTGCGCTGGAAGAAAATTAGCACAGATAATAAATAATAAAATAAACATGTAAAATATGAAATTGAATTTCGGACTCAAGTGCATTTTAACCACTCTCTGTATAAATCAACTGAAGAGCTTAAGCTTTACGTAATATTTACGATCGGCATCCGAATGACATATTTCTTATTATGGGCGATTTTAACTTACCTTTTATTTTATGGTCAACTAACAACACGTATAAAATTAACAAATACTGTAATTCAAATTTACTAGAATCTGCATTGGATCTGCTCGATATTATAAATTTATTAGGGGCCCAGCAGTTTAACGTCACACAGAACCACTGTGGCAATACTCTTGATCTTGTCTTCTCGAATGTTTCTGTCGACTGCACGGCATGTTCCGATGCACTCGTAAATATCGATAAATTTCATAGCCCATTGATTATTTGTGTAAAAGATATATGTTTTAAAGAATTGCGACCTGTGTTTCCTAAGATGAGGAAATTTTATAGAGCAGACTATGATGCCATAAATTCTGAATTGAATAAAATAAATTGGTATGAACTTTTATCAATAGGTTCTTTGGACGAATGCGTAGACATATTTTACAGCAAGATAAATACCCTAATCGATACTTTTGTCCCATGCATAAAGATATCTTCTCGACGCCATTACCCTAAGTGGTACACGCCGGCTCTCATTAATGCAATTAAAGAGAAATCTAAATTTCACAGTCGATGGAAAATTTTCAAAAACCCTAATGACTACGCATCCTTTTCTCTACTGAGAAAAAGAGTTAAAAACTTACAGGACGAATGTCACTCTAACTATTTATCACGTTGTCAAGACAGCATTATTAAAGATCCTAAGGAATTTTGGACGTACATTAACAGCAAACGTAAGAACTCTAATTTACCATCCAACATGAATTATAATGGACGCGTTCTCACAAACGGTAGTGATATTTGTAATGCTTTCAACGAATATTTTCATAGCGTGTTTCAAAGGACCATCTCCTCTAGCGTAACGCCTAATGCCTATGATTCTGATGTAACTGACTACTTACACACTATACCTTGTAATGATGGAGAAATAAAAAAACTACTGAAGGATTTAGATGTTAAAAAAGGCGCTGGTTCAGATGGTATACCAGCTATATTCGTAAAGAAATGTCAGTCCGGTCTTCTTTTAACTTTAAAAATATTATTTAAACGTTCAGTCACCGAAGGAGTTTTCCCGAAACGTTGGAAAGAAGCCTTAATTGTACCGATTCATAAAAAGAATTCTAGATTAGAAATAACAAACTATAGGGGTATTTCATTGCTTAACATATTCTCAAAATTGCTTGAAAAACTAGTCTACAAAAGTATTTACACACATGCTCTGAATTACATTCCATATAATCAACACGGTTTTATAAAATCACGTAATGTCTTAACAAATTTATTGGATCTCACCCACTATCTTAACACTAATATGAATGACAACGTACAAGTTGACGTAATTTATACAGACTTTGAGAAGGCATTCGACAGAGTAAATTACGATGTTCTAATAGGCAAGCTTTCAGATGTAAATATCAAAGGCAACCTACTGAGATGGATAGATTCTTATATAAGAAATCGTTGTCAAGCCGTTGTAGTTGGTGGTTATAGGTCTAACTTTGTAGATATCCCGTCAGGAGTGCCGCAGGGTTCGCACATGGGACCTTTGCTGTACAATATCTATCTTTATGATATAGATAAATGCTTTCATAGTTCTAAATTCCTTTTATATGCGGACGATAAAAAGATATTTACTAAAATAGCTAGTTTAGATGATTGTCTTTCACTTCAAAACGACCTTAATAGATTAACAAATTACTATAACATAAATAAGATATCAGTTAATATTAATAAATGTCAAAAAATAACTTTCTCTAGGAATAAAAAAAATATTATAAATTTTGAATATTCAATCTGCAATGAAAAAATTCCATCCACTAATACAGTAAGAGATTTAGGCGTGATACTGGATGAGAAACTCACGTACAACGACCACATTGACTACGTCACAAAAAAGGCTTTTGCTAATTTAGGTTTTGTTTTGCGCACAGCTGAACCTTTTGACGATATACGATGTTTAAAGGTCTTATACTTTGCATATGTTCGGAGTATCCTCGAGTTTGCATGTGTAATATGGCGACCATTCTACAAATGTTATATCGATAGGCTAGAAAAGATACAAAAAATATTTTTTAAGAAATTAAATTTTAAATCCAAACATTTCCCTGTAAGCTATGAGCAGGCTTGTCTACATTATAATATTAACGCATTATCGGATAGAAGAGATCTAATCGACGTAATGTTTTTGTTTGATATTCTAAATAATAAATTTGACTGTATCTCTATTTTGAATCCTTTAAACTTTCGGGTTCCAAGTCAAGGCACTCGACTAAAAAATTTGTTCTTAGTGCCGTCAACGTCAACAAATTATCTTAAAAATTCTCCATATTTCAGACTCCCTGAAGTATATAATAATTAATTTTGCTCAGCTGATATATTTAGTTTATCACGCCCTAGATTTAAAAGTGCAATTCTTCAAATTATAAATAACTTAAATAAGTAACACACACACACACACATACACACACACACACACACACACACACACACACACACACGCAGACCCTAACACACACACTCATTTACACACCCACTCTTTCTCTCACATAGTCACCTTAACAGGCTCAATTTCATTTCGGTTTTTCACAACTTAATGCTATATTGTTGATATTGCTTGTTCACGAGAAGTCACATTTAATTTAATTCATTTATGTTTTGTGTTTCATCAAGAATAATTGTATTTTTTGTTAAAGTAAAAGAAAACAATTATTGCACCTTTGTAGTTTGCCGTTTTTTGTCACACAATTTTACTATTATCGGTGTGCCTTGTAATTGGCGTTTTTACATGTAATTAGTATAATTTATCTTATCAACAGCTGTAAGGTACCTTTTATGAATAAAATAAAAATAAAAAATAAAATAAAGAGCACTCACAACGAAATAGCTTCAGGCGATAAATTGATAATTGAGTGAATAATTGGAAGTATGCATGTTTTCTGACTGTTTCTATATAATAAACTCAATAAATTTATTAACACATGTGTTTTGTCATACACCTACTCTTTATACAATTCATTACTATAATAAAAATCCACACACACACTGAAGGTTATTCCAATTACAATCGAGAGCGATGGCCCATCAAATGGTCGTCGATACACATCTACAATGACTCCCGATCATAGACATTAGGCCCTCTACCATACCTCTACAGTCTACACTATCGTGATTTTTTTTACGTGAATACCGGCATTCATCATGAATACCGGCTGCTTCGGGGACAGCAGCACGGTTATGTCAGACTCCTACTAACTAAAACCCCTCAGGGTGACACTATCGTGATTGCCTCTACTCGCCCAACGCTACCCATTGTGAAGAGGGCCCATAAAGTATTTTGTTGACACTTCATAAATATTCAGGCAGATTGATGGTCCCAGAATAAACAACGTGTCATTTACACCTTTCGCTTACCCTTCTATGGTTTTATGTTACCTTTTCAAAGAGTTTGTAAACTATCCCGGCTATCTATCTTAAACTAAACAGTTATTTATATTACAAAGTTATATTTTGTTAAAGTTTTGCGCTGAGCAAATTGATCTAGTTAAGTAGTTACGCTTCAAATGATCAAAAGAGTTCGTCTATAAAGCGATTGAGCTAATTAAATGACAAGTCGAAGAGATTATGTATTAATTTTTATAATATTTTTACTGAAGATACATATAAACTATTCTTTTTTGTTATGATCGTACATTAGCAAGATAAAAAGTAAAAACTATAAAAGTAGTTCAATATAATTTACCTACATAACTAATTTGATTATATTCTAAAACTAGCTTTCCGCCCGCGGCTTCGCCCGCTTTGTCTAAAACCTAATAAATTATATAGGTACTAAAACCTTCTTCTTGAATCACTCTATCTATTACAAAAATCCGCATGAAAATCCGTTGCGTAGTTTTAAAGGGACATACATAGGGACATAGGGACAGAAAAAGCGACTTTGTTTTATACTATGCGTTTTACGTTTAATAATAGGACAAAGCTAGTCGTCCGCTAAACGGATGAATAAAATAAATTAGTCGTCCGATTACCGGATGAATAAAATAATTTAATCGTCCGATAACATCTATTTATCTATATAGTTAGGTTATCGGGGTTTCTTTAGAGAACTGCCGCACGTATTATAGGTTTTTTGTGGGGGGAGGAGGGCACACGTAGGTATTTGATTTTTTTTATGCGCGTCGACGGAGCCCCGCGAAGCGGGGCTCCTATTTCTGTGTAGTTTTTTTTTTAAGAAACCTAACCTAACCTAACCTAACCTAACGGCTAACCTAACCTAAACTTGATTTTTTTTTGCGCGTCGACGGAGCCCCGCTTCGCGGGGCTCCTATTTCTGTGTAGTTTTTTTTTTTAAGAAACCTAACCTAACCTAACCTAAAGGCTAACCTAACCTAAACCTAACCTAACGAATTAAGGGCGAATATCTCGGCCATTTTTGATTTTAGAGAAAAGTTGTACCTATAAAACATGCTTATATTAGCGTAATCTTTACGATAAAACAATAATAAATAGGTGTTATAATGACACCAACTCCACTGCGCCCCCTTTGCTTTAGTCCAACCCAACTGGCTTTAGTGTTAAAAGGTTATCTATTAATCCGAATAATCAGACGATTAAATTATTTTATTCATCCGGTAATCGGACGATTAAATTATTTTATTCATCCGGTAATCGGACGACCAATTTATTTTATTCATCCGTTTAGCGGACGACTAGACACTTCGTTAATAATATTTCAGTCAATATGACGTGAATTGTAAACAAACAAATTCCACAATCAATATTTCTTGCCGTTGAGTTTGAAATATTATAATATTTACTAGCGGTCCGCCCCGGCTTCGCCCGTGGTACATATGAAAAATAGATGTTGGCCGATTCTCAGACTTACCCGATATGCACAGAAAATTTCATGAGAATCGGTCCACCCGTTTCGGAGGAGTATGCAGACTAACATTGTGACACGTCACACGAGAATTTTATATTTAAGATAGGCATACGAATTACTAAACTAATAATTCCTTTACATCAAGACATCTTATTTACAAGACAAAAATAATGTACAAAAAGCCGATTTGCGTAAATTATTTGATATTATTGAATTATTATCGTGATTCTTGAGAAAAAAATGAAGTCAGAATTTTATAATTTCCTTTTGAGATCGGGTATTTCTCAAGCCTATAAGTAATTACTCTACTAATTTATAGTTTCATACTACTCGTATTAAACTCCTATAACATAGTATCACAAAAAATTGTCTAAGCTTGATTTTATATTACACTAGCTTTCCGCCCGAGGCTTCGCCCGCTTTATTGTTAATAATAATAAATTATTTACTAAAACCTTCCTCTTGAATCACTCTATCTATAAAAAAAAAACACATCAAAATTCGTTGCGTAGTTTTAAAGATTTAAGCATACAAAGGGACATAGGGAAATAGGGACAGGGAAAGCGACTTTGTTTTATACTGCATAGGCTATTTTTCAATTCAACCAATTATTTCATGATTTCGCCTCATTGCAAGCAGTTTAGGTACCAGTGTATATTAGACTCCTACCGACTCTGCGTATCATCTAATTTTCAAAGGAACTTTTGAAATATCCTAACTAACATTATAAATGCGAAAGTGAGTAACTTCTGTCTGCATGTCTGTCTTATCTTCAAGCTTCAACCACTAAACCGATTTGGTCTTTGGATGAAATTCGGTACCTGCAAGATAGCTTGTGACCTGAGAAAAGAAATAAGATAATAAGCCCTTGACTACGCGGTCAAAGCCGCAGGCATCAGCTATATATAACGTAAAAGTAGTTTTAGCACTAAATATATCTTGTTTACTGAAAGGCATACGTTTACAAGGTAAACACTAAAATTGAGCAGACACGCCTACAAAGATAAATTCCTGCCATTCTCGGAACTACAGCCGGCCATTGCTTTAATTAAATTCATGTCTACGTCAACGTTCATTCATGGTTTCTTACTAGAAGTTTATGTTGTTTTTATTTATGTTGCTACAGGAAATACCATTTTGCTACCGAAATGTATATAACAATGCAGGTATTAACAAAAAGTCTTAATTTAGTAATAGAATGTAATAAAAAACAAACCTCTTTTATCTGACTTTTACTACTACATCTATGTTCAGAACTTCAACTACATTGTCTAAGATTTAATTAAGGGAAGAAAACTTCCGCAAGAAATGTCCGACAGTCAAGTCTAATTCCGCGATTCCACCTTGCAAACTGCTGTCGGACGACAGACATACTGTTGGACATAAATTGCACAAGTTTTCTTGCAGATGGAAATGCGGCCTAAGCAAGAAGCTTATATCTAACACACTGGAGATTGCACTATGAACATTAACATTTAACTTGTAACAAGAAAATATGACGTTGAATGACGCCTGTATGGTTTTTTATCCCTTTCACACCTAAATTGGCAAGTTGGTGTGAAAGGGATAAAAAAACATACAGGCGTCATTCAAGGTCATATTTTCTTGTTACAAGTTAATGGTCATAGTGCAATCTCCATTGTATTAGATGAAAGCTTCTTGGGCCTAAGATATACCATAAAAATGATCTGCTTGTCTAGTCTAGTCAGATTGACTTCAACTGTATTGGGCTATATCATCGGTCTAAAATACAGCAATAGCAAAGATCAAAAATCTTTAAAAATGTCTCTAAAGCATTTAAATCATGATATTGTACATAATAATAAGCTAATATCTAATCTATCTAATATTTATATTATAAAGGCGAAAGTTTGTAAGGATGTATGGATGTATGGATGTATGGATGTTTGTTACTCTTTCACGTAAAAACTACGGAACGGATTACAATGAAATTTAGCACACATATAGAGGGTAACTTGGATCAACACATAGGATAGTTTTTATCGTGTCCCTTCGTCCAGCATACTCACCATGGAATCCTGATATTTCATGAATGTCAAAAAACTGTTCTGAAATAGTGCTAAATAGTGCCCAAAGGAAAAAAATAGTGCTCTTGTACTTGCGAAGTTATAGCCATAGTTCGATGAGTATGCTGGACGAAGGTTTCGCCCAGCATACTCACCTCCGTCCGGAGAATCTGTATACGCTTCAAACATAATTCATACTTCAAAAAATAGTTCCCAAATAGTGCCAAACGGTGCCCAAAAAGAAAAAACAGTGCTCGAATAACTTCGGAGTTATAGGCTTCGTTCAGTGAGTATGCTGGGCGTAGGTTCTACGCCCAGCATACTCACCTCAGTGCGCGAATATCGAACGAGCTATAGGTATAATTTACGTCTCAAAAAATTGTGCTTGAAATAGTGCCCAATATCAGTCCAATTTTTGCTTGACTTTTGACCTAGAAAACCATTAAATTTGATTGTAAACTTCTACATACATTACATTGAGTACAGTCGAATACAATATTATTAACTTTCTTTCTAACAATTTTTGTCTTGTGTAAATTATTAATTGTCTATGTAAGGGAGTATTTACTTTAGAATCGCAATATTATTAATTACACATTATTTTAATAATACTTTATAATAATATGATTAAGCCTTCGCGCGTCGCATGGGACCCCGGTAGCTAGGAACAATGATTTTATATATTTTGTCTAGATCACGGCGCTTGAAGGATTAAGATATCAAATGAAGTAAACTCTACAATTAGAAAGTTTAATATTTTTGTCCAAAAACATGTGTCGACGACTGTACCCCATTTTACGTTAGTATGTAGAAGTTTACATTAAAATTTAATGGTTTTCTAAGTCAAAAGTCAAGCAAAAATTGGACTGATATTGGGCACTATTTCAAGCACAATTTTTTGAGACGTAAATTATACCTATAGCTCGTTCGATATTCGCGCACTGAGGTGAGTATGCTGGGCGTAGAACCTACGCCCAGCATACTCACTGAACGAAGCCTATAACTCCGAAGTTATTCGAGCACTGTTTTTTCTTTTTGGGCACCGTTTGGCACTATTTGGGAACTATTTTTTGAAGTATGAATTATGTTTGAAGCGTATACAGATTCTCCGGACGGAGGTGAGTATGCTGGGCGAAACCTTCGTCCAGCATACTCATCGAACTATGGCTATAACTTCGCAAGTACAAGAGCACTATTTTTTTCCTTTGGGCACTATTTAGCACTATTTCAGAACAGTTTTTTGACATTCATGAAATATCAGGATTCCATGGTGAGTATGCTGGACGAAGGGACACTTTTTATCCCGAAAATCCCACGGGAACGGGAACTATGCGGATTTTCCTTTGCAAACGCGGGCGAAGCCGCGGGCGGAAATCTAGTTGTGACATAAAGATAATAATTAAAGGCTATGTAGAAAGAAGATATAAGACACTAGATAATATTATTTTTTTATTAAATTACTTAATGACTAGCTTTCCGCCTGCGGCTTCGCCCGCGTTTTCAAAAAAACCCGCATAGTTCCCGTTCCCGTGGGATTTCCGGGAAAAAACCTAGCCTATGTCACTCAGAAATGATGTAGCTTTCCAACAGTGAAAGAATTTTTCAAATCTGCCAAGTAGTTTCGGAGCCTATTCAATTCATACAAACAAACAAACAAAAAATCAAACCTTTCCTTTTTATAATATTTGTATAGATTAGGGAAATATGTAGGTAATATTTGGGTTGAAATGAAACAAAATTATGCTTCAAGTCTTTTATTTGATAAATAATCGTGTACACAATTTTAATTACTATCTTTGGTACATTTCTTAATAAATACCTAACATATAAACGTTTCGTAAAAATGTTGATTTGATTAAAAATATTAATTATATTGACACTATCCAATATATAAATTTATATAATATTTAAAATTGTTTTAAATATAATATTAATGAAGTTGATTTAATTTGCGTTATTACTTATTCCTACATTTAAGTATTTTAACATTTAAAATTAAAATTTAATAAATAATAAATAATCATATTTATATTTACAGGATGATATTTTTAATGGTTCTAGGAATATTCAATACGTGATAATCTGTAAATTTAAGCCGACAGAGAACGAAAATTTCATACATTTGTAAACTTTATAAAACCTTCCTACGCAGTCACAAGTATTATTCTGGATTAGGCATCCCACAAAACGTCATTTGCGTCTTTTAATTGGCGAAGAGAAGGATAAATCGTCAATCACTTACTACAATAGATAGTAACCATAGACAACTTATAGATACTTCAAAGATACCTCGGAAAGATACTTGTAACATGAACACTGTCACCAATTAGCCACAAGTTTTACACGTAATTTTGAACTCTATCCACTAGTAAACAACGTCCATAGTTGCTAATGGAAATGCGACCGCACAGACAGAGCGCGGACGGGCGCGCCGTTCGTCCGGCGAACTGACGTCAGCGATGACGTCGTCACACGCCGACTGACGCTCGTACTCGACGTGCCGCGACGCGTCATACCGTTCATCACCATGAGATCTGGAAATGGAATTTGTTATTATTTGTAGAAGTAGGTACGATATGATGCAGAGTTTTTGAGACTAAGTATCTGATAATAAAACATATATCCATACTAATATTATAAATGTGAAAGTAACTCTGTCTGTCTGTTACTCAATCACGCCTTAACTACTGAACCAATTTGCATGAAATTTGGTATAGAGATATTTTGATACCCGAGAAAGGACATAGGATAGGTTTTATCCCAGAAATCCCACGGGAACGGGAACTATGCGGATTTTTCTTTGACTGCGCGGGCGAAGCCGCGGGCGGAAAGCTATTTCCAGTGTAGAAAAATGGGCCTGAAACTGATTTTGTCCAGCGCCATGATATTCTCACTGGATATACTGCTATAATTATTAATAAATTATCAGTTATCACTGAAAGTTCTTTCTGATTTTAGGGCGTTAAACCAAACTAACAATGACATGTTCGTACCTTGAACTACATACCTCATATCACAGAATACATAAAAGTAGGTATTCGTTACTACGAATGGAGACAATTCATTATTTTATTAAACGTTAATTAAGAACAAATATTTGAGTCGGGGTGTGATTGTGGACTGAAATTATTAACGGAAGAACGAAATATTTACTTTATATATGAATTAAAAAGCTTTATTTAAGAATTATTAATTATTGGCAGCTCATCCCGCCTCCGTTCCTTTTTTGTTGTTGTTTTTTACTGCTCTTGCTCAATATTTCGAACCTATAATAATTACGTAATATGCCATAATATATCTATAAAAGGTAAGGTAGGTTTGTATATCATCGACATCAATACTGTTATTGTGATATTTGAAGTAAGTACTATATGAGTTTGAGTTTTATTCTCGTCTCCTGAAGGCCTGTCGACGCAAGGTCTTAGCCTACTTTCCCGTTCTTTCTAAGTCATTTAGAAGTCCTTAACTTAAAAGTTTACAAGGTAAGATTAGCTTTGAGTTTCTTTTTCTAATACATATAAGAATAATTAAATAATTGAAAGGGATATAACCTTTGATCAGATAAAACAATATTTAGTGGAAATAGTTTTTCAAACTTTTCTAATAAAACACGAACTGCTATTGTAGACCCTCGAAGTACCTAAATTAAAACGAGAATACTATTAAAAAGTTTTACAAAGTAGTTTTAGATTAGTTGGGATTTAATTTTATTTACCTACAATGTAGTTGTTTCTCTAATACTTTTTAATATGTTTCCTTCACTATTCAACACCTTATTTTATCTGCTCTGCGGGTTTAACCTCTGTGCGATCCCGGTTACTTTTAGTCTTATACTCTCTAATGAATAGAAATAAAGCACAAATCAATTTAAACATCAGAATTCTATCAAAATCTTTATTTAAGGGTTCGTCGATCAATAGATTTTTGAGAGCAACTTAAAAAGTCGGTTCTGAGACCCGATCAATGCAATAATGTAGATAAATTATTGCATTGATGCAAGACTGTAGATACAGTCTTATCTTCACTATCGGTAAAGGAAAATATCATGAGGAATCCGTCATGTTAAGAATTAAAAAGTTCGAAGACATGTGACATCTACTACACTACATCCAACACTTGGCCAGCGTTGTGGATAGCCTGCACCCTAATAGGAGACCTGTGTCCCAGCAGTGGAACTAAAAATATGGACTGATAATGATGGTGTTCAAAGCATTCATTATAAATTTTGATCATTAGTACATGGACATAGAATTTAGTACAAACGGAACAATATGTTTGTTGTGGTCAATGTTATTGGTACAAATATTACCGCATTTCTCTTAATTGAATGTCGAACATCAACAATTTACCGACAACAACAAATCTTTTAGGTGTGTTTACAAAAATTTATTCGATACTTTGTCTTAGCTGATATTTTTCCTCGATAAATGGACTATCTAACAGTAAAATAATTTTATAAACCGGGCACGTGTTTTCGGAAATTAACGCGTTCAAGCAAAAAAAAATTCTTCATCTTTATAATATTAGTAGTGATTATACTGGACAGATAAATCTGTTTTAACAAAGAACATATTTCTAGAGAATATACCTAGAGGTAGGAATAATTGGATGTATTTTATTGCTCTGTTGTAAGAATATTTATTTTCTTTGTCGATCAAATTGTATCGATATTACCACAAGATACTAAAAGTATTAGGTATTTTTTTTCCAATCTTTCTTTTTTACTTGCACATGTTATGTCTATGGGAAATTAAAATACCTGCCTAATTATGTTAAGTTTTATCAGTACATTAAAAACCCTGAAATATAATTAGTTTCGTGGTTTACCATAAGGAGATTACGAATATCTCAAACATAAATGTGTATAGTGCCTAATTTTTTTTATGAATAATAATATGAGCTGATCCAACCATCTTTGCGCGCCTAAAACTCACAAAGTTAAAATTGTTTTAACTTTTCTGAAAATTTCCAATTCTCCGTGCTTATCATCTTAGTATGTTCTGAAAAATTATTATAAAGAAAAAGTTTTTTCTTTTACTGTATTTTGATGAAAATTTTAAGAAAAATAAATTTAAAGTTTTAACGTTTTAACTGTTTTTGAAGGTTTAACTGTTATTGTTATTATATAGTCGTTACTAGCCACACCCTCCCCGGCTTCGCACGGCCGCAATGGCGGCCGGCCGGTACCGCCGCAAACGTAAATTACAGATATAAATAAATGACAGTAATATCTTCGAAAATATTCACTTAAATCATACGGTGTAAAGGGCCATCGTTAAGGATTAATGCTGTATTGGTTAAAATCGCTTCGAAAATTAACCATTATTTGTCGTAAAAAGTAAATGACAAAAAAAAGTTATTGTGGGTTATCCATAAGAGATAGACATATACCATCGCGGACTTTTCTGTAGACCTTTTCAATGTGTACAATACTTAGTACATTATTTTGATAAAACGCGTAGCCTGCGTTTGCAATGTAAGCGGAAAAATATAATTATTTACGACATCACATTAGAAACCTCAAAAATAACAGTACTTCTCCACTATTTAATGGATGTTATTATACATATAAACCTTCCTCTTGAATTACTCTATCTACTAAAAAAAACCGCATCAAAATCCGTTGCGTAGTTTCAAAGATTTAAGCGTACAAAGGGACATAGGGACAGAGAAAGCGACTTTGTTTTATACTATTTAGTGATTAGTGATTGTATACGTTAAGGGTGTAACAAAATATTGTAAGATAGTGAGTACATAATATTATTATTGTTTGTAAAATATTCTTAAAAATGTCTTGTTGAGGTCGGAACTAAAGCAATTATGTTAAAAGCTAATCGACTTGTCTTGATAGTCGTAAAAAATAAGAGTTTTGTTTTTCATAAATTATGCCTTTAGTACTAGTAATATAAAATATTACTTGTTTTTCTATTTGTTTCAGTGACAAATAAAATATTTTTCATAAATGTCAAATTTAATTTTTAGGTCACTTTGCAGTATAACGTAAAACACCTCTTAATTTAATTTTCCATTTAATTATAAATATATTTCGACGTTCGAATGAGTCTTTATGATATATGTATATATATATATCAAGTATCATATCTTAATATACTAACTGTGCTCCGCGGTTTTACCCGCATTGCTCTACTCCTATTGATATTATCCCGATGATGTATTAAGCCTTCTTCGATAAATCTATTAGATAAATAATTTTTCAAATCGGACGCGTGGTTTCTGAGGTTATCACGTTCTAGCAAACAACACAAACAATTTCTTCAGCTTAATAATGTTATCTTATTTCTAATATACCTAGAAACAAAAGTTTTTTTTTTATATCATAAGGTGTAAAACATATTCCGTGTTTAGTTACTACGAGCGAAGTAGCTACCATTTCGTCTAGTGCAGAGAGCCGAGAGGAATATGCATGGAATGCATAATTTTAATTTAAATATAAGTTTGTTAACTCTGCGATGTGGTTTACGTTATTGTGACACGTTGCAGGAATGTGAAATTTAGCTTAGTTTTTGGCTTTAATGAAAATCCTTGAGAGAGACATTTTTTATAACTACTTTTAGGGC
>CAJQZN010038587.1:14411-41763 GCA_907164685.1 Colias eurytheme | reverse complement strand
CAGGATCTTACTTGCGTTTTGTTCGCTATTTATCTATCTGCTCTGAGCCAAAATTTTTAGATAAACTTTCACTTTAAGAGGTGCGAAATAAATCTATACTACATAGTATAAAACAAAGTCGCTTTTTCTGTTCCTATGTCCCTTTGTATGCTTAAATCTTTAAAACTACGGAACGGATTTTGATGCGGTTTTTTTTAATTCATAGAGTGATTAAATAGGAAGGTTTTAGTGTATAATTTATTAGGTTTAAAACAAAGTAGGCGAAGCCGCGGGCGGTAAGCTAGTAATATTATAAAGAGGAAAGGTTTGTATGTATGTATGGTTTTCACGCATAAACTACTGAACCGATTTTGATGAAATTTGGCACAGATAATCTTTAGACATCGAGAAAGAACATAGACTACCTTTTATTGCGAAATATGTACCACGGGCGGAGCCGGGGCGGACCACTAGTTCCTAACTAAAACTGCACTTTTGTATTACTTTTTTTAATTAATTATACTGAAGTATAATTTTTTGTTGATTAATAATACCAATATTAGAGTTGATTGCCCATAGGTATTAAGTAAATAGTAAAAAGAGTGTTGAAACAAACAATAAATATAATTTCTTAGTTAACATTTGGTTTCATTAGACTAGTTACTTCCCATTAATATTTTAATACTAAGTTGACATAATTCAGGTTACGTCCAAATGCATGCATAGAACAAAAATACTAAAGTGACTCATTCCCAAACTAGTCAAAGATGATTTACAAGTTTTCAGTACTAAAGTGACGCAATATCTAATGGTAATTTTTAAAAAAAGATAAAAAATATTAAAATTTAATTTAATTTATTTTTTATGGATTGTATGGGTGGACAATATCCTCTAAAATGATATCAGACTTTAATATCTTATATAACTTTGCATGCGAACAAATTATGACATGATTTGTAAATAGTTCTGTAAATTACGAACACTTTTTTGATGATTCCCAAAAAACACGAATTTCGTATTAGGTCACTTTCGTTCTCAGCGTGCGATATAATGCACCTCTATGTTCGTTTAATTTAAAGGTCTTTAAAATAAATAATGAAGTTATAAACGCGATGTCAAGTAATATGTTCTAGTCCTAAGAAGTCCGACTTCTAAATAAAGACCCCTCAGATTCCTAGTAACCACGCCTGATCACGTCCCAAGTCCCTTGTCGGGTGTGGGGCAAATGTAATATACATGTGTTAGTTGTTACACTAATCGAATTTATTTACAGACAAGTCAGTAATATTAATTCGTTTATGGTAGGTATTAATTCGTATTAAGGTACCTACAGGTAATGTTTAGTCATTTTCCAATTTTTTAAACATTAAATAGGTACCTACTTGAAAGTAAAAAATTATAAGAATAAAAAATGTGTGCGTGTCGTGTACACACGTAAGAAGCGAAACTTCTTTAGGACCTTATTTTTCAAAAAATAATTTTCTATACGCAACTTTACAGAAATACGTCGAATCACGCGTGGTAGGGATAAGAAAAAGATGGCGCGTAACGGAAAAATGTCACGCGTAACGAAAAAATGTGACACTAAATTTTTTTCCAAGCCCGATAAAGAAGTTTCACATCAAAAAAAAATTACTCGACATTATTAGATACAATGAACAAAATTACAACAATAACGTTTAATTTTTTTTTAATTTTTAAATGACAACATGAAATTTATTCACCTAGAATAAAAAAAAAATATCTAGGTATTGAAATTCATTACTAAGGCCTTCTGTGTTTTACCTGCTACAATTTTTCAAAGCATCACTCCGTCACTCGATATTTACGAAGTCTGTATCACCTCTCAGGCAATAAATCCAACTGTCCACTCATCGTGGGAACTTATCTCAAAAGAGCATTCAGAGTTTCATTTCATCTCTGTAAAGTCAAACCTTTGTGTACAACCGAAGTGATCTCTAGCGTATTATCCGCAACTTTTCTTTGATTCAAGGTATTTTCCTTCCCTTTGTGCTTGATGAAAATCTGATTTGTTTTTTTTTTCTATAGTATTCAAGATCAAGGCATGTTTATGATACCTTATAATTGTAAATAAATGTTTAAGTAGTAAGGTAGGGTAATGTCGCTGGAACTTACATTATTTATAGATTATTTTATTAATTAAAAACATATTACAACTTTTTTGTGATAAATATTACAATATATCAGCATTAAACCTTCCTGGTGAAATTTGAATCACTGCCAAACCGAAACTATGTAGTAACAACCTCGATCCAAACATAAAACACACTAATATAATTAACTCACAATATAAATACAGAAACATAACAGATTAATTATGTACTAATGTATTTTCCCCAGCGTTTCTCAAACAAAAGCGTAAAAGCATTACTTACGTCCATTTTCTGCTTAATTAGCGCTCTATTATGTAAATTGATACGGCAAATTCATTTAATAAATATAGCAGACCCTTTGACCTTCATACCTACCGCCTATTTCCCGCCCAAACTGACCGTAGACACAAATATCTTTTCCATTTATCCTCTAGTTCGTTAAGCTGTAAATAACTCAAAGATGTTATAAGAAACAGCTTATTATCCTGTTATTTTTTGTATTTATTTTGCACGAGTATTATAAATTTAGACGTTAAAGGCATACAACGTAAAAAGGAAAAGTATTTTTTGTTTTTGTTGGGAATTTAGTGTGTACTAATTTTAGGATCGACGAAATTATTGTTTAGGTTTACTATACGAATAAAATATTACCTATTCGAAGAAAAGTCATCCGAAAGATAAAGTATAAAAATATATAGTACCTATAGAGACGTAGGTACACGCTAATTTTGATATCAAATACGAAGAGTAGCCAAATTACAGTCATATATAAACACAAAAAGCCAAATTTTCTATGCCCAGAAATGTTCGAATTCATAAAAATTTATTGCTTTATGCCACTGTAAGTATCATATCTGCATTTCCAACGCGTACTGCGAATTGTGGTTACGATTGATGTTCCTATTGAATCGCGCTATTTCACCCTTCGAATGTTAAATCTAAAAACAAAGCGGAACCAGCCCCCGTACTACGTTTTGAAGCAGTATTTCCAGTGTGGAAAAAAGACAGCGCTATATACGCCGTCTAGCGTCATCACTGTTCCACACTGGAAATAAAACTACTATAAGACATCATGGTAACGCCTGGATTCGCTATTAATACTGTAAACGCGACAGGTGACGATTATTACTTCCCGCGGTCTTTATACTCAGTTTTTATGAGTTTATTTAAGGGCTTATGCGAGCGTTTTTATTTTTTTCCAGAGTAATATGAGGTTGACGTTCATTAAATTCTATACTGTTTCATATGATACTAACTTTATTGTTTTCTCATTTTTAACCGACTGCAGCGGAAGGGAAGTTTTGTTTTAAGACGGTTTTGATGAATGAAACATTGGCATCAAATATTGGCGCACTCAGAGTTAATTGGCTCGATAGATATTAGCTTATGAGGTGTCGATAGATTCGTCTTGTCAAAACATTTGGTGCATCAAATCGATAAATACATACGAAATGCTTATGGTAATATTTATGCAAATAATAATAGAAATATATGGAATGATAATTATTGTCTTAATTATAGCTAACATTAAGTCTTATATAAAATACGATAGTATTACTGTTACACAAGGCAAAGGCTAACGACCTAAGCTATCAATTTGCTAAATAATATTCAAACTTACGTAGTTCAATTAAAACTAAAATCATAACCAGTCACATATCAAATTTCAGTTCAAATCTAATTGATTATAACTAGAACAGCTCTCCCAATCATGTTAAATACTAGCTGTTCCCCGCAGTTTCACCCGCATTGCTCCACTCCTGATGGTCTTAGCATGATGATATATAGCCTATAACCTTCCTCGATGAATAGAATATATAACACCGAAAGAATTTTTCAAATCGGACCAGTAGTTCCTGAGATTAGCGCGTTCAAACAAACAAACTCTTCAGCTTTATAATATTAATATAGATAGGACAGTATTTCTGCTACACTAAAGGCAAAAGCTAACGACCTAGGCTTTCAATTTGCTAAATATTATTCAAACTTACGTAGTTCAATTAAAACTAAAATCATAACCAGTAACATATCAAATTTCAGTTCAAATTTAATTGATTAGAACTAGGACAGCTCTCCTAACCATATTAAATATTTGCTTCAAGTACGCTACAAATTGAACTGAAAATTATTCACCTAGGAAATATAATATTCGTGTTTACAATTTCGGTCATGTTTCTCTCGTTTAGACTGTAGTTATAAGTGCATGGGAATTAAGATATCGAATGAAATAGTTCTCGATAGATGAATATACCACGATGCACGTGATATTTTGATTATCAAGTTCGTTATACTGTTTCATTGCACTAGAGAGTTATAAAATTATTAAGTTTATTCATTCAGTTAACATAAAGGTGTTTATATTATAAGTACATGTAGATTTGTATTCATCCATATACAGCTTAATGGATTTTAGATTGATAGGTGAATGAGACTGCGGTTCTTTTGCCAAAATGATTTATTATTTCATCTCTTCAAAACGTAATTATAGTATTAAATACAAGTATGTTTTCTACCCTCATAGGAGGATCCTGCCCCTGCAGTGGGAACGTATGTTATACTTAGCAGCGCTCCGCGGTTTCACCCGCGTGTCTCCACTCCTGTTGGTCTTAGCGTGATGATATATAGCCTATAGCCTTCCTCGATGAATGGACTGTCTAACACCGAAAGAATTTTTGAAATCGGACCAGTATTTCCTGAAATTAGCACGTTCAAACAAACAAACTCTTCAGCTGTATAGTATTCGTATAGATTATGTGCTGATTATCATGTCAATGATGATGTTTTAAAAAATGTGACTACAATGATAAATTGAATTTAAGGATTAAATCCATACTAATATTATAAATGCGAAAGTAACTCTGTCTGTCTGTCTGTTACTCAATCACGCCTAAACTACTGAACCAATTTGCATGAAATTTGGTATACAGATATTTTGATACCCGAGAAAGGACATAGGGTAGGTTTTATCCCGGAAATCCTACAGGAACGGGTTTTTCTCTGAAAACGCGGGCGAAGCCGCGGGCGGAAAGCTAGTAATTAATAAAAAATAAATTTTTACCGCGTGTCACGTTCTGTCCACCCGAGACTGTAAAAGCAACAAGCTTGAAACTTCAGAATCTGTCTGCGTAGTTGGTCCTTTCAAAGGCATTCAAGATATGGAATTTATGGTATTGTAGGAAATTGTGTACTTGGGGATATTATACATTTACGACATTTCAGAATGGTAACATTTTATGTAATAGTTTCGTAGATACAGTCTATAAAACGTCCCTTGCCTTTTTGTATGCATATTTTCCAAAACAACATGTATAGAAAACAGTCATATTTGTTTTATTACTGGATATTAGTGATGTTCGAATTCCATGTAAAAATCTTTATTTTATTGCAATTTAATTTATAAAACTTAAAAAGCTTTGGAGCACACAGACTACCATTTGTCACAAGTTAATACAGATTTTATCTCATCATAACGTTAAATGAAAGGAGATGAAGCCGAGTGCGAAATGTTGTATTAAAAAGTAACTATATCGGTTTTAGTTATAATGTTTTCTCAACTATTTTATTCAATAAACAGCTGTTTCTAACAGCTGCCTAATGGTTTGAAGTTTCTTTCAATTTTCCTTAAAGGTAAATCGTCGTTTACAATATATAATTTAAAATAACGAGGTGAGAGGAAATAAGAAACAAAAAATACTATGCATGGTGAAAAAGTTGAATGAATTATTTTGTTCCTTTAATAATTATAATTCTTAGTATTTCTTATTACACTGTTATTGTATAGATTTAAATAGAATTTAGCACAGATATTATTTAAAGATTATAAACATTGTTTCTTATACCACCAAACTGCAATAAGATGTGTTTTATGCCAAAAGTTTACGACATGAATTTACAAATTACGTAAATATACAAAAACCAAATCCACTATTACATAAAATTCAAAACATTTCATAACATTTATACAGATATCAAAACGCTTAAAGTATCATAATATTTGTTATCAAAGATATCGTTGAACCTCCAAAACACGGGACAGTGAAATAGAGTACATTGACGGCGCCTTTTTTCATCTCAAAGTGATTTTCATATGTGATAAGGAACTTCCTACTTCAAAGGATTTCAAAATAATATCAGATTACATAAGTACAGTCAGCAAAGAACAAGCCGACATATAAACGAGTGATTTCTGAAGCTAAAATAATAACATTTATTTATAGAATCGACTTTTACGTGACATTCCGGATATTGAGAATTTATTATTTATTGAGGTTTTATTGGAAATGTTACTTCGCACACTTTGAGGGACATTTATAAGAAATACGTCTGGCAATTTAATATCTTTACAAATAAATAAATGTGGAAGTTGATGTGTCTATTCAATTTTTATTTATTTATTAGAATGGTTGTCTGCTAAATACATGAAATATCGGTATTTGTGCTCTGAACAACCGAAAACATGTTTTTTTTTCGATAAAACTGACACTAATTATTCCACTCGTCATTAAGAAATTAAATCAATTAATTATTATTCGTTTTGCTTGACTTCTTTAAGAAGCACATTTAAATGAGTATTAAATGAATACAGCTATTTCTGAAAATTTCGGAATCAGTATCGATCATTTTAGATTGCATTTAATAATTTTATTTTAAAAAGTATGTCGTATTTTATTTTTCCATCGATCACCATACAAACGCCTATGTCAAAACCTATCAATGACTCAAGATTCAGTGCTGATTGCAATAAGCCCTTCAATTCTAATGCTATTTGGAAATTAATTCGAAATCATCTTTCCACACGCTTGCTATTATACTTCTGACGTTTCATTAACATCAAGAATTGAATAGAGATTAGCTCTGAATGTGAACTTGTGTGTGTGACTTTGATGGAATTTTGAATGGAATTCCTTGTAGGTATAGAAATTAATTATTTAATCATAAATAAACATATTACCAACAAATTTTCAGAGCTAGAATAAGTTTACAGGGAACTAAACGAGCTACGAAATATACGCTTTCAAATAAAAAATTAATCATCAAATGTGGTTCCCCCAGTTGAAAGTTATGTGATAGCAAATAAAATATAATATACAAGCTGCATTATTCTGGTGCATAAGCTATATCTAATATCCCTATATTATAAAGGCGAAAGTTTGTAAGGATGTATGGATGTATGGATGTTTGTTACTCTTTCACATAAAAACTACTGAACCGATTACAATGAAATTTAGCACACATATAGAGGGTAACTTGGATTAACACATAGGATAGTTTTTATCCCGGAAATCCCACGGGAACGGGAACTATGCGGGTTTTTCTTTGCAAACGCGGGCGAAGCCGCGGGCGGAAATCTAGTTACTGCTAAAATTGAAATTTTTATTGTCATCTTGTCACCGTATAATTTATATGAAAAGATAGAGATCTTATCTTTCAAACTATAATTGTTGACTTTATATACTTTAGTTTCACTAATGTCTTACAAGTTTAAGCATATTTTAATACAAACAACCCGCAATTTTCTAAGAGCCAAGTTGGACCGCACGTCTTAAGTCTGCTCGATGTTTAAGTTTGTGAAACTTTCAAATACAAACATGTTAATACACATAAAATAATGAACAAAATGATTAAAGTTTTATGATGTTTTTATGATATTAATCTGTTTAGTTTTATAATGTTGTTTATTAAGCTATTGCATAGCTTTTATCTCAGACTTTGAGCGCGGCGACCGAAAGTAAAAATTCCGTAACGAAAAAACCTAACACCCCTCACTCCAACCGGCACAGCGATGCTATGCAATAGCTTTACCGCGGCAATCCTCGAGTGCCACACGTAATTTTTTTAGTTTCAATGATATCAAATTAATGTTGCGCTGAAAAAGGGTTAGAGTCTATTCTTAAATAAGAAAAACGTGAGATTTACGTAGTTTATAGACATGTACAAAAAATATATGTTTGAGATAACTAGAGCTCGTAACATGATTGAATGTACAGCTGTTGTAGCAGATTAGAGAGTTAGATTAGAAACACCTGGGTCTCTTTAAATTGGGATTATTTATAAAGTATTAAATATACATTATTAAATATATAATATTAAAAAAATATACATTATTAAACATATATAATATTATTAAATACTTTATAAGCGCACAATGAATACTTTACGTTGTATTCATTGCGCTTAGTTGTGGAAAATGATCGTTTTTAAGCTATTGTATAGCTTCTATCGCGGGCCTTGAGCGCGGGGACCGAATCCAGAAATTCCGTAACGAAAATACCTCACGCTCCCCACTCCGACGGGCACGGAGGTGTGGCTTGAAGGCATAACATGCAATAGCTTTACCGCGGCAGTCCCCGGGTGTCACACGTTTATAATATTAGGGAAAAATGGCTATTCGTTAGAACGTTTAGAAGGTAAAAAGTTTTACGAACTTATTATCGATATGTTAAGAAATCACAAATGTTTGATTATATTTTCTGTTTGGGGAAAAAAATAATATGCAATAATATTTTTTGTTCACCAGGAAATTGTGCATTACTCAGTACTAAATTGGGAAATGATGAATACATTATATTATTATCGTAGTTAAGCAAACTAAATCCTTTGCTTATCACGTGTTTAATATCTGAGCATCCTGTCCTTCGCTGTATCAAAAGCCTCGTCGAGTGGTTAATTATTTGTTTGTGCGGAAATTCGTATCCGAAAATTATGAAGCTACCTGTAATAGATAAGATTTCACCATAGTAGCTATTTTTCTTTGGTTAATTTGGCTTTTTACTATGTGTTGTTTATTCGAAGGATGCAATTGAAAAAAATTGCAACTCTCTTTGTTTGAACTTAGGAATGAATCAAAGTATTAATAACTATGTGTATTTATACTAATTTATTTGTTGTGTCGTTAGTAAGTATTTGTTTGGTTAAATTATTTTTATGTCAAGGTTTCATCACCAGCAGGAAGTTAATTATTATCTTAAAAAGGTTAAAATATTTAAAAACATCGAATGCCAATAACGAAGAAGAAATAGCATGTCATGCAATTTGAAATAAAATTACTGTTTTAGTCTAGCATCTGTGCTCGATAAAAATTTTTTGAAATAAAAATGAATGGGACAAAGGAAATTTTACGAGAACGAAACAGTAGTACTGGGAGCAGTATTTTATTATTAGGACACTAAAGAATTGAGAGAGATATATAGTTTTATCACGAACCTTTGTCTTTCGTGTCATTGTAGTCCATTATAGAGATTGTAGTAATTAACTTGTATTCGAAGTGGCTTTTATGCAAAGTGAAAATAAAATTCTGAGAAAGCCTTTCCATTGAGTTTTAACCTTTCAAATAAGATGAAAACAACCTTTGGGGTCAAAATTTGCTTTGTGTGATAATATTATTGTTTGTTGTGATTTTATTATTATGTACATTATTTAATATTTATACTAATATTTGCATTGTATTCATTGTTACTCGCTTAGGTTGTCTGGGATAGATCATTATTAAGTGGTGCGTCTGTGTGCTATTAATTTATACGTATTTTGTTTGTGTTATACCTTTTAATAAAGTTTTGCTTCACTCATCTGTTGTCTGTGTTATCCCTGTCTCCAATGCCTAATCTATCTCTATTCTCAAATTCGTTTTTGGTTCAAGAATAATGTGAACATGAAACCAGATAACACATTATATTATATACTACAATAATCAATACAGAAACCCTAAATTTCATCTTAATATATTTCACACAAAATTGTCCCGAACTAGTTATATTGTTGGCATGGAGTCGCGGTTTTGCCAAGTTTCAATTGTTCTACACGTTTGCACTTTGTTATAAAAGGCGATTGAATTTATGGTACATAATATTTGGAATGGACAGATGTTTAATTTGTGTCTATATGGGTCTGTTTTAGAATTTTTTATTTAGTCGCTCCTACAACTCTATACAGATAAAGATTATTTTTTTATTGTACCTACATGCCATAGAAACGAAACCATAACCAACTAGTTAAAAAAATTAAAAAAGGTACGGAAACCATAAAAAATTGTATGAAAACATGTTACTGCATTGTTCTAGCTCTGAGCGTGTCACAGAGTAAAAAGATGTGTGACACTCGGGGACTGCCGCGGTAAAGCTATTTGCATGCTATGTCTTCAAGCCACACCTCCGCGCCCGTCGGAGTGGGGAGTGTGAGGTTTTTTCGTTACGCAATTTCTGGATTCGGTCCCCGCGCTCAAGGTCCGTGATAGAAGCTATGCAATAGCTTAAAAATATTTGTAAAAATACGTTGACGTCTGATGGTAAAATGTCCTATCTACTACATTTTTGAGAGAATATGGACCGTAAAATATCTATATAATATAGTAGATCTTTGGGCTTTTATTCCTTATCGTAAGTCACACTCCAAAGACTTCGTTAATAAGTAAGGGCCAAAAAGGTAAGTCTAATGTCACGAAAATTTTGCCACGTATGTAAGAATAATATTCGTTCTGCAGCAAATACGCGTAATAATGTATAAATAATCCGATTATAATCCATCTGCATATTAAATTAAAAAATATTATTATAAATAAAATAATTATAGGTAGGTACTGTAACTTTTCAAAGTCCCCTAGGCGCTTTATATTTTATTATTCAAATACAGGAAAAGAAATCACAACAGATAGAATGCATTTTAGCATGCATATTATTTGCAGTAAAATCGGTTGCAAATAGTAAGTGGACTAAATTAATTGAGGAATCGGAAGAAAATTACTGATAACTAAAGAAACAGTTCAACTACTAACATTTTAAAGTTTAAAATTTAAATGCTTCCAAACTTGACACATAAATATTGTTGATCTTATTATTATTCTAACTGTCTCAAAGATAATTCTACTGTATCTATATATATTATATTTATTCTTAATTGAATGTTATAGGAAACCAATAAGGTACTTATCTACATAGAAATTCTTCAAAAAATATTGAAGACGAATTGTTTTTTCACATTTTATCGACTATACTGTTTGTGAACCACTACGACGACTTTGACTTGTCTTAATGTTCAGTAAACACATTGAGCAAATAAAAAGCCTTTCAAGTCTGATATTAATACCCGAGGTTATTGAAGGCATGTCGCGTTTTATTTATTTGCTGATACAAATCATATGTATTTGTAATTCGTTTCCACATACTTTTCATAATTTACCTACCTATTAAAATGGAAATCATATTATGAAAACGTAGAAAAAACATACCATCAAAACTGTAAAAGTTGAAAAAACTTCAGTTCGTCTGACGAAAATGATCCGATTAAAAAAGGAGAAATGTAAAAACAATAAATTTTATGAGACACTTAGGAGAAGGAAAGAGTCCCATTTCACTGAGATCCCATGATCTTCAATACTTTTAAATGACCTCGCTGACCTCGTGGTTCATTGTAAAAAAAGTTTTTACTCTGAACACGTTGTGAGGTTCTATAAATATTGAACTTGGGAATAAATTTAATTTCCTTAGTCCAATTTAATTTTATATGAGTTTTTTATTAGTTTTCATTGGAGGTTAAGGGATCGAGTTTTCATAATTTTAATATGTGAAGGAATTAATATTTTTCTTTTATTATCTGCAATATCAATTTTTTAGACATAAAAAGCATTATTTTGGAACGTAATTTTAAATTGATGTTTTACCGAAATATTAAGTGCTGTTCACAATCATAGAATGACAAGCATACATCCTACGATAATTAACTACATAATGACATCTTTATTGACCTTTTTCATTTATATTTTTTAAATCGAATCTTGCACATTAATACAAAATAAGTAGATAATAAAATCACTCATAGCTTAGCAATAAAATTGAAACGCAATACAGTTGGAGTGATTTGCTAAACTATGTCTATAGAGATCGTATTTACTAATGAATGGCGGTCACTATTGTCACCAACTAATTAATAGACGTCATCTCGCTCCAATCGCGTACATTAGAAAAGGATAGCACATTTTATAGTTGACAAATAAGTACAGGGTTTCAGGGAAACTCATTTTCCGTAATTATGTCGCATTGGAATCTATTTATTCATCAGAAAACTCGGCGTTTATTATCTACATATTTTATTTTGAAGTGAAACTTCTTTAAGCGCGTTGAGAGTAAAATTTAATGGTCGCGTCATGGCAATACCGTCACGTCATGGATGATGTTGGTATCATTGAATCTTGCCAAAGAAGTTTAACTTCTGACACGTGTGTTCAGCACACGCGCTCTTTTTTATTTATTTTGGCGGGAAATCCCATGAATTTTCCTTTCTTTTGCATGTTTTTGCATTAACTTATTCGAGAATAGAAAGCGAAGAAATCCTAAGATTTGTTGGTTCTTTACTGGATAAGCTAGATTGCAATCATTGCAAATACTCTTTTGAGCTATTTCTTAGTACGAAATAGACTTATATAGTTTCTCCAGTGGATTAAGCTTAGCTTTCATGTTAAAGATGGTGATGCATATCGTATAACTAGCTTTCCGCCCGCGGCTTCGCCCGCGTTTTCAAAGAAAAACCCGCATAGTTCCCGTTCCTGTGGGATTTCCGGGATAAACCTTATCCTATGTGTTAATCCAAGCTATAATATAAATGTTTTATGTGTGCTAAATTTAATTGTAATCGGTTCAGTGGTATTTGCGTGAAAGAGTAACAAACACACACATACACATCCTCACAAACGTTCGCATTTATAATATTACTAGGTTTCCGCCCGCGGCTTCGCCCGCACAGTCAAAGAAAAACCCGCATAGTTCCCGTTCCCGTGGGATTTCCGGGATTGCGTCATTTTCCCGGGATAAAAAGTAGCCTATGTCCTGTCTCGGGTATCAAAATATCTCCATACCAAATTTCATGAAAATTGGTTCAGTAGTTTAAGCGTGATTGAGTAACAGACAGACAGACAGAGTTACTTTCGCATTTATAATATTATTAGTATGGATTAACCAACCAACGTAGAATAAATTCAATAATAATAATTATAAGTTAATACACATATTAGATGGTCAGTATTTATTACCTAAGCATAATATTTAAACCTATAGCTATATAGCTACTTCAATAATTTTGCATATTGCAGATATAAAAATATACCGGCCGAATTGAGAACCTCTTCCTTTTTTTTGAAATCGGTTAAAACCAAATCGATGTATTTCAATATCAAAGACAATATATTCATTCGTATTTGAATTCACTCAAACAGATAGGCGAATTGGTCTGCATAATAAAATTACCATACTTTTGCAGCGATGATCCTCTTTTGAAGGTTGAGATTAATCTTTAGATTTTGTTTTACCCGCAGTGCTCCGCTCCTGTTGGTCTTTGCGTGATGATATTACCTATATAGCTTATAGCCTTCCTCGATAAATGGGCTATCTAACACCGAAAGTAGTTTCAAAACGTACCAGTAGTTCCCGAGATTAGCGCGTTCAAAAAAACTCTTCAGCTTGATAATATTAGTATAGATTTTATCGTCGTTGTATTTTATAAATTTAATTTTGTTCATTCATTATTTTTTAGTAGTATAATTATCATAATCTGTAGATTGGTCAAATCTAGATACTAAAATACCAATAGAAACTGTGACCTTCCATTTTCTCATTACTTTAGAACCTTTGAATGTTTTAGTAGGTGATTACATTTTGAATATTCATGATAAGCGTGCTTAATTACTATTAATCGGACCTTTCGGTTCATCGCTTCTATTGTTATTTTCAGGGTGGTAAATTTTTTATTTATTTATTTAAACTCTTTATTGTGCTGCCAAAAATACAAACACAACTTATTCTAAAAGAAAAAACAGCACAGAAGGCGGCCTTACCTATAAAATTTATAATTATTTATCCATTTTTAATTCATTTAAATTATCGAATAAATACTTCAGTTCTTCTTTTATTTATGTCTGTAGGTATTTTGATGTAATAATTAGAATAATAATAATGGAAAAGGCGATTTTTATAAACTTGTCGATTTAATTCTTAATTTTTGTATTGCAATTACGTTTGCAGTACAAACTAGGTAAGTAGGTACTAGGTACTAGGTATACTATACAGGTACATTTTTCCATACACAAAATCCTGTGGTGACGCGGTTTGATTAAATAACTCACACACACAATAAAGCCAAAATTGATTTCGGGTTATTCCAAACAGTGCTGACAAAAGTCGAGCAAAATTTGTCAACGATATGATTTCTATAGATTTTATTTATAACTAGTGGTCCGCCCCGGCTTCGCCCGTGGTACATATTTCGCAATAAAAGGTAGCCTGTGTCCTTTCTCGGGTATCAAAATACCTCCATACCAAATTTCATGCAAATTGGTTCTGTAGTTTAGGCGTGATTGAGTAACAGACAGACAGACAGAGTTACTTTCGCATTTATAATATTAGTAAGGATTCATATACAATCATTTCCAATTCTCTGAGTCATTTAATCAATGCATTGATCATCTTGGACAAGAGATGTGATAAGGAATGATTTCATAAAAACCAACGCGATAAGTGATGATTTTGTGATGTCTACAGAAGATGATCATGTAAGATTATTATTACTAATCCTGTCAGAATAAATATAATATTATAGTAATACTAGATTTCCGCCCGCGGCTTCGCCCGCGTTTGCAAAGGAAAACCCGCATAGTTCCCGTTCCCGTGGGATTTTCGGGATAAAAACTATCCTATGTATTAATCCAAGTTACCCTCTATATGTGTGCTAAATTTCATTGTAATCGGTTCAGTAGCTTTTACGTGAAAAAGTAACAAACATCCATACATCCATACATCCTTACAAACTTTCGCCTTTATAATATATATATTAGAAATATATTAGAATATATTAGATAGATATTAGATTATAAAGAGGTAAGATCTTTTTAAGTGAAACTGCTTTAGGCACGTTGAGAATTAAATTTCAAGGTACCGTCTCGTCATGT
Organism: Colias eurytheme; assembly: GCA_907164685.1. NCBI lineage: Eukaryota > Metazoa > Arthropoda > Insecta > Lepidoptera > Pieridae > Colias > Colias eurytheme. The sequence goes on along the minus strand of CAJQZN010038587.1, from coordinate 26,742 downwards.
AAGGCGACGATTTTGGTATATTTGAATCTTGCCAAAAAAGTTTCACTTCTGACACGTGTGCTCGACACACACGCTTTTTGTAAGAATTAAGATATTTTATACAGCGATAAATTATAGTTTTCTTATTTAATAACGAAGCTTGTTTTCTTATTTTATAATGATTGCTTAATATTATAAAACTTGAAGATAAAACTCAAGAAATGAAAGACACGAAGAAAAATATATTGATATTCAAAAAACGTAAGAATTTCAAAGTATTTGTAGGCTTCGAAGAAGATTTATTCAAATGGAAGCGATAATACTCTAGGATTTATTTTGCGAATACATCGTATGTCGAACTGATTTGTGTTTAGTGTTTCGTTTTTTATAGAAAGAGCAACTATAGAGTTTCTTGCCATAGATACTGCTTTACGAATCGGTGGTAATTGTTAAAAATATGTATTGACGATTTGAATGTGCGTCTAAAAGAAGTCTAATTGAATAAATAAATGTTTGAGTTTTAGTATATTATATTTCTTTATTTGCTATTATCCAAATCAAGCTGTGGCACGCGGTTTCACCTGCAGACGAACCCGTTGCCAAAAACATGTATTTCTATAGCTTATGTAGTTATGTGTTATTCTAGTGTATAAACCTTTTACGTATATATATTACTGTTAAGATTTATCAAAATCCGTTCAGTAGTTTTTTTGTGAAAGAGGAACAAACATACATACATCCTCACATACTTTCGCGTTTATAATATTACATAGTAGGATTTTCGGCTCCCAGTATTAGTTGCCCTACTTCTCGGAAACGGCTTGATCGATTTTTATGAAATTTTATATGAATAGGAAGAAAATACTGGACCAGGCCAAGGCCCACTCGCGGCTGTAGAGCCTCAGATGATGATGATGATGATGATATATGAATAAAGGATAGGTCTAAGGATAGGATGTTATTTTATACTCACAACGGACAATGTTTGTCGGGTTAGCTATATGTATATATTATTATAGTTTGTACATATTTATATGGAAGAGTTGTTTTTGTTTTTGCTATTATTGTTGATATCGAGTTCATTATTATTGTAGATGTAAGAGTGCTTTATCTGATGGAAGGTCATCGTTTTGTTTATTTACTTATTTTATCAACACAATGAACTATTGTATTTAGTAATAAATTATGATCTTATTACAAAAAATACATATACAATGTCAAAGCTCACTAATAAATCTTAAATAAATATTTCAAAATTTTCTTAAATAATTATTATCAATAAAATCTGTAATTCTGGAAAGGCCTGCCCATTAAAACACGCATAAAGAGCAAAGATAATATTATACGGCGTGGAATAATTGTTTTTGAAAGAATATCATTTACAATTTCCCTTCTGTAAATCTCTCAAGATTTCTTTTGTATTTAGGTTTCATAATTTGATTTTGCTTTTATGGGCGCTATTAATTATTTAAGCGAATGTAATTTTTTTAAAGAGGAATTAGCTCTGAAAATTGTTTATTTTCCGTCCTTTTTTTTGTTATGGCAAGAAGATATGACCGTCAACGTAACTTTGTCATAATTTATTTTATTAAGGACTAGCGGTCCGCCCCGGCTTCGCCCGTGGTACATATTTACGTTTTCTCTACATAAAAACCATCCTCGTACTTCAAGGAATATAATAAAAAAAGAATTATCGAAATCGGTTCAGCCGTTCTCGAGTTATGCGCTTACCAACACATTTTGCGATTCATTTTTATATATAAGATATGGACTATTAATAATGATTGTTACATAGTAGATACATGCTTATCCGTATACATATTTTATCCGTATATAATATTATGTATTTCATTGAGTAAATACTTCCACAACCATAAACGCTTAAGACGATACACAAAAAAAAATCCACTGCTTGGCGGGCGAAGTCTAATAGCTCGCTATCGCGAACGCCGGTGTGCGCGAAGTCATTCTTACAAACTCGCCGCGCTGCCGCTGGCCGACTCGGGACAAACATGTATGGAGTCGTCATACAGTTATAATATTGTTATACATTTATTCAATTGTTGATTTATTGGTTTTATTTTCTTGCTTATAAACAAATAATCTTCTTTCCAACAACTACTTAGACATTCGTAATGTTTACTTTATTACAAAATAATACAGGTTATAAATAATCTTTAAAATAACAAAAAATATTGTTACTCTGAAAAAATGAAATGGTACTCAATAACGCGGACTACTGAATTGATTTAGATAGAATTTGATGCTGACGTAGATATTACATCATGCCCAGAAATGAAAGGTACTATTTCTGAAAGAAGTTATAAACCCTAATTCTTCTCAGTCAAAGTCAAGAGTGGAAGATATCACTAATACAGTAAAACTGATGCGAAACTTTGGATGTTAATTTGTATATTTTTTTGTTAGTTGTTACTTAATCACGTCAAGACTACATTACCAATTTTGATAAAATATAGCTAATTGCCTGGATTTACACATAGGATACTTTTTATCCGAACTGAACACTTCTGTGGGATAAAACAGGATTCACGATATAACCTAATTCCACGCAGGCAAAGCCGCGGTCGGAATGATATTTTTTTAAATAAAAAAAATTGTTTAAAAAAAACACAAAATATATTGACGCATGTATTTATTTTTTGCACTCTATTATAATTGTAATATTATTCATTAAAAATAATCAAAATAAAATAGCCAGAACAAAGTTAGGCCCTGGTAGGGTAGGTAGGCAGGTACAGCAATGTGAGACGAACACTGGCTTATTTATACCAATAATAATGTATTATAAACATTAAATTAAGTTTACAACAAAAATACATAATATTAGCTAATGTGAAAACGAATCAACCAATCATCCCACAACAATGAAATGTGCACACAAATATTCATCCAAATCGGTTCATGTGATTAGGAGGAGTGACTGCAGCGCCATCTTCCGGGCCCAATTGTGTTTCCAGATCACCCAGGAACTCAATTTAATATACTTACACAAAATTTTTCGAAATTAAAACTCACATTACTATGTAAATATGAATATAAACCTGTTTTAGTACTAAGCAATTTCCCGCACAGATGTAGTAAGTATAAATGAAATAAATATCAACATCAAATTCTTTATACAACATACTTATCTACCACCTACTAAGAAATGTAATTCTTGAAATTTTTTCGTATTTTTTTTAAATATAATACTACTCCAATGAGCTCCTGTTCCATATTACGGCCACCATACTTCCACTAAGTTCACCATGATTTTTTATTTCTTTGCACTTTGTTGCTTTTTGCTAAAAATGGAATCATGCGATAAAACCAGTAGAACGTTGATAACATACATTTTTGACTGAATAAAGGTACTTACGAAGGAGTGGGTTCACATTGTGAACAATCAGTGGGTTTATTTTCCTTCTGGATTCCGGATTTCTGAAAAGATTACCTATGCTATAAATGAAAAAATCTTACACATTCGTTATGTACTTAAAACAGGGATAAATATCAAACATCGTCTATAATACAATTTATCATCAAATTTAAAATAAAACCAACTTACTTCATTAATTTGTTCCAATTGTAAGCATTCTTTTTCCTCCAACCTTTATGTTTCTTCTTCTTATTTTCTTTATTGTCCCCATTTGTCTCATTTTGTCTTATCGTGTTGTCACCCTTTTTTACGATTGCGCGAGCGACACAAGTTCCCCGTGTGACGGCCGTAGCGGGAATGACTCGTGCAGCGATCGGGGTAGGAAGGTACAGGGCGGCTCTCGCTATATTGGCTGGTCGCGCGCTAATTTCAAGTATTTCTTGTTTATTTCAAAACCATCGCATATTTCAAAATTCTAAATCGGTAGACGTATAGGTTGTATATTTTATAGTTAATATCCAAAAAGTCGTAACTTTACGTTTGTTATTTTGAAGATGCCAGAGATTATAAAAAAATAACAATGAGAACTTTGTATTTTTTTTCTATCGAGAAAATATCATGGAATCATGTTTCTAAAACGGTAGACGTATTGTGTTACTATTGAACTCTCTTGTCAAGAATTTTCATCACGACAACTTTAATAATATAAAAATTACGAAGGTTTAAAAAGGGCCGTAAATGTTAGAAAAATTAATTCATCACCTTAAGCGGTAAAATTTCCTGATAAAATTTAAATTTATTAACAATCATTATTATTAATTATTATTTATGTCTGGGTGGTAATTATCTATATAAGTATTTATTTAAAATTATGTATGTTTATCAACCGCCTGGTCTCCATAACATAAGCGAAAGCTTAGTATGGGATCAGATCGTACCGTGTGTGAAAATTGTCCTGTAATATTTATTCATTTATTTAATTGTGGTTGAATAACTGGATTTACATCGCAGAAGGAACAATATATTATAAGAGATAAGATGCGATACAAAACTCGTTATTATTACAACAAACTTATCCACTGTATTACTCGTATCGATCAAAATCGGACACTTTTATTACTTTGATAACGTTTTAACTAAAATATTGAACTTGTATTATTTTAAATTCACTTGTATCTTTTGACGTAGTGGTTATTGACCTTGATTTTGCCAGATACTTAAAATAATTTGGAAAATCCAAAAGTGCACGCCTCATAATTTTTTTTTAATAAATATTTATTATTATTTTTGTTTATTTAATAACAATTAAACCACATCGAATCAGACCCTGAAAAATGAAAGGGTTCTATTCCTGAGCATACTCAAGCGTAAGAGAAAAAAAAAGACTCGATTAGTAAAGTATTTCGGTCGCTATCGTGTTATCAAGAAAAAGGATCCGCACATACAGACACACGGACGTCCAAGACAGAATTTTTTTTAACTGTTTTTTAACTAGTTTAAATAACAATAATGACATCAAAAATATCATGAACGTTAAAAATAGTGTTTTTTCTTAATATGTGTGTGTATGTTTTATCTTACAAGTGCAATGTATGATACATAAAGACATTTTAAGTTTGAAAAATCAGATGTTTTGCGCGAAGTGACAGTAGTACCCACCTCAACGCTTCGCTTATGAGGCGTGCAATATTTTGAGATAAATGTGCAGAAAATGAGCATGTTCATTGTTCAGACACTTACAAATAGTCATCTATTAAGTACGTATAAATAGTCATCTATTTGTAAGTTACTGAAAAAAGAAACTAACTGGTGAGTTTGATTTTTTGTTTGAAATAGCCCAAAATTTTGAAGGTTTTGTTTGTTCGTGTTTATTAAGAATTACTAAGGCAATCGATTTCGGCGTATGTATAGTAAGACACATGTGGTAAGAAGTGAAGCAGTAATTACTTAAACTATCTATTATTCCTAAAATAACAGTTCCATAATTTTTTTTTATGATATTGATTTATGTTATGTTTGAAGCTGATTGAAAGCATTTTTATCGACTCTCGCAGATATACTCGAGCTTGTCTAACCAATCAGGAACTGGAAATCTATACTAATATTATAAAGCTGAAGAGTTTGTTTGTTTGTTTGAACGCGCTAATCTCAGTAACTAATGGTCAGATTTGAAAAATTTCGGTGTTAGCCCATTTATCGAGGAAGATTATATTTATATGTATTCGTATATCTTCGCCCTAAGATTAACAGGAGCGGAGCAGTGCGGATGAAAACGCGCGGCACAGCTAGTAGAAATATAAGTTTACTAATTATCTACTAAATTAATTTAAATTTCATTTTCACAAATTACGTCCACTCAAAAAGTCAACCAAATGATAAAACACACTCAGCAAATTACCATTGCCTGTAGTTTTAATTTTAAGGGCTATAATTACATTTTCTGCTCGTGTAATTAAAGCGATGTCGATCTATTAAATATGTTCAACGATAAATAAAGTTGTTGGAAGTAAATAAAAGTAAACGAATATACGGTACGAAATTAAAGAAAACCTTTTCAGAGAAATATTTGTTCTCAAAACGCCTGTAGATCTCACGGAAATTAGACCAAAATATTGTTATTGTAACTGCTCTATTAACAAGTGTTTTTAATTTTATTTTAATAAGACCTGTGTCATACACTCGATGAGGTCATAGATGCCAATAATCAGTACATATTATAAAACAAAGTCGCTTTCTCTGCTTAAATATTTAAAACTAAGCAACGAATTTTGATGCAATTTTTTTAATAGATAGAGTGATTCAAGGGAAAGGTATATAATTTATTAGGTTTTAGTCAATTAGTTTACTTTAGAAAGCTAGTAAACATATAAATTCGATAGCCTGCACTTGATGAGCTGAATTTAGCACACTCTCTAACTTCTTACTCGTATCTAACATATTACGAAGAAGGGTAATATTTTGCACATTAAAATCCACTTCAAGGTTTCAGATAGCACTAGATCTTGGCAGTACCCGAAGGTCGATGATTCAATGTTTACCCACCGACCCAATTAAATGTAATCGTGATAAATTGCTCAAATATTTGGGTTCAGAGCCACTGATGTCGATGTTACGTGTTTCAAATGCCTCACGCGTTGCTTGGTTACCGAATTATTATCTGTATCACAAAGCATCAAATACCGTAAAGTTAATTGGAGTGGATTTTCCTTTCTCCTGCTTTGGTTGGATGAAGATTTCGAAGTACGGAGTCACAAAGGAAAACCATCATAGAAAAAATACAGAAAAAATGAAAATACAATTGAAATTGTACTTATGGCTGATCAGTGTGGTGCTAAAAAGGGTAGCTAGTCAGCATGTGCTACACATCATGTTGTGAAGTGCTGATTTTCAGCAGATCCAGAGTAGAAGTAATATTAGCAACACATTATGTAATAATATAGGTTACATATTAAATTACAATCATTATTCAATTTTTCATAAAATTCCTACGGAGGTCTTAGGTCAAACATAATATTCAAACATAGGCAAAAACAACAATAGACTTTTTATATTCATATGACGTAGAGAGCTTGAATATATTGCAAAATAAATTCAACACAAAAATCTATCGGCGATAAATAAATAATAGGGATAATCGTACCCAAAAGGTTGTGGGCGTTATCCCAAGAGAACTAAGGTGTTAAAATATAAAGTGCTGAATGGACTTTGTTCATAAATAAACATGGGGAATATGGATGACTAGCGACCCGCCCCGGCTTCGCACGGGTGCAATGCTGATACTAAATACACTACAGAAAAACTGTGAACGTTGTATATAAAAACATAGCAGCCCGCTCCGGCTTCGCACGGGTAAAAAATATATAGCCGGGCGGCCGGCCGGTACCGCCGCAAACGCTACGTCCCGCAATTTTTAAATCTGTAATATCTTGGAAAATATTCACTTAAATCATACGGTGTAAAGGCCTATATAGATCTATATTAAATGAACAATGTATTGAAGGTATTTAATTGGTTAAGGATTAATGCTGTATTGGTTAAAATCGCATCGAAAATTAGCCATTATTCGTCGTAAAAAGTAAATGACAAAAAAAAGTTATTGTGGGTTATCCATAAGAGATAGACATATACCATCGCGTGCTTTTCTGTAGACCTTTTCAATGTGTATAATACTTAGTACATTATTTTGATAAAACTCGTAGGATTCAGCCTGCGTTTGCAATGTAAGCGGAAAAAATGTAATTTTTTACGACATCACATTAGAAACCTCAAAAATAACAGTACTTCTCCACTATTTAATGGATGTTGTTATACATATAAACCTTCCTCTTGAATCACTCTATCTATTAAAAAAAAACCGCATCAAAATCCGTTGCGTAGTTTCAAAGATTTAAGCGTACAAAGGGACATAGGGACATAGGGACATAGGGACAGGGAAAGCGACTTTGTTTTATACTATGTAGTGATGATGAAGTAGGAAGTTGTTTCGACTACTTTCATAATGCATAGTATTTTTTTTTATATTCGAAAGTGTGTCTGTTCAAAAATTAATATAGTAAAAAAAAGACGGGTTGCACTCCGGGAGTGCCGGCAGAAGTGAAATCTTAAATTATTAACGTTGAGCATGTTTGATATCCATATGTCTTACGCTTTTTCGATCAGGTCACGAGTCCTGACGCGAGTTTAAGATTTTATACCCAACGCCGCTAAAGAAGTTTTCACTTCAAAAAAAAAATATTTCGGTGTTAGATAGCCCATTCATTGTGGAAGGCTATAGGGAATACATCATCACGCTAAGACCAACAGGAGCGGAACCACGCGGGTGAAACCGCAGGGCACAGCTAGTAATAAATAAATTCAATGAAAATTGAACACAACGATTGCAATGAATGCCTAGTTCGATAATTGAGATATTTTTATTTATTTTGTTTATTTAACTCTTTAATAGTTGTACAGATAGGTAACCTTAGAACTACTTACAGATAGAACAGTGTACAACTATTTTGGCGGCCTTATCACTTAATAGTGATATCTTCTTGGCAACCACGGTAAAAATTGAGATATTATAATATGGGTGCTAGATATTTTATTACCAGTTTGCTTTTTAATATAAATCTGAATCTGTTATTGTAAGTAAAGTCCGAGACATTCGTTATTAGCTTCACTCGATTAATTCTGGGGCTTCCGTGTTATATTGGGTTATGGGATAAATTTGATGTTTGAATGCTGTTTGGAACTCGATATCAATTGTTCAGCCATATTATATGTATGGATTACTCGTATCTATATGATATTATATGATGAGTTTGGTCCTGGTTGTATTTTTTATAAAAATATTATTGGAAAAATGTTTAAATTTATGTTTTGTATAGGATTTTTGCATTTTAAATTTTCCATTAATCTCTTCATGTTATAATTTATCGTTTGGTTTTTCTCTTAGCTGGTACAGTAGTATTACAATATCCAAGTATTTCATTAAGTTTTGAAATACAATTTTATCGTATCATAGATTTTTCGTAAGTAGGTACTACAAAAATTATATGGCAGTTTTTAAAAACCCTACATAACGTAAAAACGTTTTTCCTTATATCCATATATGAGTAGATCATGATTGATGATAAATACAGTTTGTATTGTACATTGAGCAAATATGGGCAACCACGAACTATTTACAAGTCTAATTTCTTACCTTATTGTACCGATAACGTAAATTGTAAGGACGTGTAATAAATTGAAAATAATTGACAGAAATTTTTTAGTGGCAATTATTACCTATATGGATAGAATTTTCTAATTTAGGTAATATACAATTTAATTTTTAATGAGAGAATTTAAGAAATTTCTTATTGGTTGTTTAACACAACCAATAAGAAATTACTTCTATCAAAATAACTTTGGCTTTGGCTCAGTAATAAAATTATTTCATTAAAACAGTATTCTTATTCAACCTAAATTCTAACTGTAATCAATAATCATATACATAAAGAGATATTAGTTGTTGTTGCGTATTTTTATCTGGGAACTGTTTTCATTCCGCGTGTTCAAGATTTTAGAAATATATTCTTATCGTGACTAGATAGTGAAGATGCACATTATATAATATTGATATTTATTATATACTAAATATATTTTGTATTATTAATATATAACCATATGAAAATAAAAAAAAGACCTCTTAAAAAGTTTTAGAATATTATAGGCGCAGAATACACCAAAATATTTGAAAAATAAGCAATATAAGATAGTAAAAAAGATATTATACTGACTACTCATTAAAAATTTTGAATTAAGTAACTACTGCATAAATTTTGTTCATATTTTTTTTAAATTATTGATTTCTTAAACAAAATTGAATTGTAGTATAAAAGAAACAAAAATCACGAAAACTGTTTATTTGATGTAAAGCAAAATTCATATACCAGACTATACGTGCTAATTTTGCAGTTCAATGATTTTTATTCCTATTATTCAAAAAAATGGCCGTCATCCCCTTTCTACAATAAAAATTAATAAATACTCACCAAAAATAACACCATCAACAAACAGTCCTTTCAAAACAGATTAAAAATGAAACAGATTTTTTTTTTAATTTTCACTCCAACTTTCGAAATTTGAAATTCGCGCGCAACCCGTACGTCACACCACATGCGCTCACAAAGAGTTCTTAATTCAGACTGACGGCGCGTCCAGTGATATTGCTGATACCGTGTGATACCACAGATTATTTATAGAGACCATAATAATTATGACAAGCTGTAAGCTGTATCACGATACGGTACGAAAATCTTTATAACATGCAATATAAACGCATGTCCATGCAGAGATAACAGGCAGGTAAGTTATTTACCTTAAAACTACCCATTACATGTGTTGAAAAAAGTATGTTTTGCATAATATCTATGGATACTAGGGTTATGTTCGATAATAAAAAAAACCTAATTAAAATACAATGGCTTAAATTATTTTGTAATTTCAATATATTAATAATAACATTTTGACCGCCTCCTTGGTACAGTGGTTGACGCGTGAGCGTGGAACCGAGGGGTCCTGGGTTCGATTCCCGGTGGAGACGAAGAAAAAAAAATGTCTTGGTCTGGTAGGACACAGAAGGCTGATTACCTACTTGTCCCTAAAGAAAATCGATCAATGTATAATGTATCTGCCCCTTACCCCACTAGGGGACATGTGACTTCACTTTTATGATGGTGAAAAGGAATTTAGGTTAGGTAGTGATTTGAAGGGTCCCTTAAAATAAGTAACCCTTACTTAGGAGACTGTTTACTGGTGAAATCGGGCATTAGCGTAATGATACATAGCCTTCCTCGATAAATGGGCTATCTAACACCGAAATAATTTTTCAAATCGGACAAGTAGTTCCTGAGATTATCACGTTCAAAAAAACAAACAAATTCTTCACCTTTAAAATATTATATTAAAGTATTAAAGTATAGATTAAAATATGTATACATACACACGAAAATTTTAAAGTGAAGCTAATAATCGCGTGTTTATAAAGAAAAAAACAAAGAATAAAAAATGTTGTGTGGTTTTATGAAACCACGGTAAAAGTGAAACTGTTCGAACGGTTCCGAACACTGCTTTGTGTAGCGCATGTCGCGTCACGGTCGGCTGCCGAGTAGGTATACCTACTCGGCAGCCGCGATACACGCGACATGCGCTACACAGACCAAAAAGTTTGAGACGATGTAATAAAAGTTTCACTTTAATAATAATCAAACAAAGTATTCAACCTCCTAGCTTTTATGATACCCTGATACCATAAACGTCAAAAATCGTAAATAAACGTAAATTTTGTCATTTTTCGCATCTTTTTTATCACATGCCACTGTTGCCACTTCGTAATTTTTCTTGCAATAAGTTTAGTACGGAAATCAACTTCCTCGCGTTTATGATACCCTGGTACCATAAACGTCAAAAATCATTTTTTCGCATCTTTTTTATCACATGCCACTGTTGCATTCACTTCGTAATTTTTCTTGCAATAAGTTTTTACTACGGAATTCAGCGTCCTCGCGTTTATGATACCCTGGTACCATAAACGTTAAAAATCCTAAATTTTGACATTTCCTGCATCTTTTTTATCACATGCCACTGTTCACACTTCGTTATATTTCTTGCAATAAATTTTAGTACGGAATTCAACCTCCTTGCGTTTATGATACCCTGGTACCATAAACGTTAAAAATCCTAAATTTTGACATTTCCCGCATCTTTTTTATCACATGCCACTGTTGCTTCACTTCGTAATTTTTCTTGTAGTTTTTACTACGGAATTCAACCTCCTCGCGTTTATGATGCCCTGGTACCATAAACGTTAAAAATCCTAAATTTTGACATTACCCGCATCTTTTTTTTATCACGCAACTTTTGCATTCACTTCGTAATTTTTCTTGCAATAAGTTTTTACTACAGAATTCAACCTCCTCGCGTTTATGATACCCTGGTACCATAACCGATAAAAATCCTAAATTTTGACATTTCCCGCATCTTTTTATCACTCACATGCCACTTTTTGCATTCACTTCGTTATTTTTCTTGCAATAAATTTTAGTACGGAATTCAATTTATGCCCTGGTACCATAACCGATAAAAATCCTAAATTTTGACATTTCCCGCATCTTTTTATCACTCACATGCCACTTTTTGCATTCACTTCGTAATTTTTCTTGCAATAGTTTTTACTACGGAATTCAACCTCCTCGCGTTTATGATGCCCTGGTACCATAAACGTTAAAAATCCTAAATTTTGACATAACCCGCATCTTTTTTTTTATCACGCAACTTTTGCATTCACTTCGTAATTTTTCTTGCAATAAAGTTTTTACTACGGAATTCAACCTCCTCGCGTTTATGATGCCCTGGTACCATAAACGTTAAAAATCCTAAATTTTGACATTTCCCGCATATATTTTATCACATGCCACTTTTGCATTCACTTCGTAATTTTTCTTGCAA
>CAJQZN010038587.1:0-14401 GCA_907164685.1 Colias eurytheme | reverse complement strand
ATTTTTTGCATCTTTTTTATCACATGCCACTTTTGCATTCACTTCGTTATTTTTCTTGCAATAAGTTTTTACTACGGAATTAAACCTCCTCGCGTTTATGATATAGTGCGTTTCACGAGAGAGTTCCCCTGCCGTTATGTTGGCATTCTTGACTGTCAAAAACGTCAAAGAGCTAAGAAGCGTTACAGAGTTGTCGAGGTTTTCCGAAATTTATAAATATGTTTTAGAGATTGGCATCATGCCGCATACGCTTAGAAGTGGTGAAAGAGAAATGGCTCTGTAACGCTTCTAAGCTCTTTGACGTTTTTGACAGTCAGGTATGCCAACATAACGGCAGGGGAACTTTCTCGTGAAACGGACTATACCCTGGTACCATAAACGTCATAAACGTAAATTTTGACATTTTTTGCATCTTTTTTATCACATGCACTTTTGCATTCACTTCGTAATTTTTCTTGCAATAAGTTTTTACTACGGAAATTAAACCTCCTCGCGTTTATGATACCCTGGTACCATAAGCGTTAAAAATCCTAAATTTTGACATTTCCCGCATCTTTGTTTATCACATGCTGCCACTGTTGCATTCTCTTCGTATATTCCAGTATAGGAAATGTAAAGCCTCTGCTCTACAAAAGGTGGCGTAGAAAATGTTTTGAAACAATATTGTATAGGTATGAAAGGTTAATAAAAATCCAAGTTCTAGACCTTGACGCCTGGGCACTAGCCGCCATCTTTAATTAAAGGTGCTAAAATTAGGTATATTTTAAATAACTTCTCAATTGTTTACTAAATCACAAAAGACGAAGAAGACAAAATTACCTACATTTTTTGCAAACATGATTATTCTGTAAGTCTTAAAGGTAAAAAGTTACAAGCGACGGAAATAATAATATGCACAGAAATCATATAATTCTAATTTTGTTTAAAAATTGTACAACTATCATTTTTTAATTCTCTTTGATGGCCCGGGCTGGTTAATGGTGGCTTCTTCATTATCGTCGCTGAAATTTTCTGTTTCATTGTCTGTATTTTTAGTTTCCAACCATAGTAGTAGTAGTAACCTAGTAATAGTATGAAATATAGAAACTTACTGCTGTTATTTAAGTATTATTAAACAAACATAACGTATGCTCAAGATATTATGTAAATTAATTACGTTTGTGTATCAAATTCACTGCTCACAGCGACCTCAATGTTGAATTTCAGAAATACTACTTGAATACTACAGTAGCCGTTTTTCGTTCACTTCAGTTTGGTTTCAGTTATTTTCGCTCCATAGATATAGATGGCGCTTATTAAAATTGTTACGAAATAGGAACAAAAAGCATTTTTTTTAACTTAACGTTTATGTCTACTTGTATTACATTTTTATAACCTACTAGCAGTCCGCCCCGGCTTCGCCCGTGGTACATATTTACGTTTTCTGTAAGAACCATCCTCGTACTTCAAGGAATATAATAAAAAAAGAATTAACGAAATCGGTTCAGCCGTTCTCAAGTTATGCGCTTACCAACACATTTTGGGATTCATTTTTATATTATAGATAATGGGTCATTAGGTAAATTTATTTATTTATCTTTTTAAATAATTGTTCTCGTCCAAAATCAATTCTTGAGTTTTACAAATCAGCTAGTTCATTCGTATTTGCATTAAATATGTTATATTCTTCTGATATTAGATATAAAATATTGGAAATCATAATTTATATCTTATGATTTCCAATATTTTATATAGGCACGTAATTAATTCGTAAACCTTTACGTAACCAACTTATGACATGTCCTTTCTTTTAAAGGCTGCCCGCAAAATATTGTTTTTTGGCAATAATGGTTTTTTTTTGCACTTGCCATACGACCTTATTGTATTTTATATGATAAGTTTCAAACGGCATTGTACAATTATTTATTGTTATAAATATTGCCTTACTTATTTTGTGGCGGTCTATCTTATATATAAAAATGAATCGCAAAATGTGTTGGTAAGCGCATAACTTGAGAACGGCTGAACCGATTTCGATAATTCTTTTTTTATTATATTCCTTGAAGTACGAGGATGGTTCTTATTGTAGAGAAAACGTAAACATGTACCACGGGCGAAGCCGGGGCGGACCGCTAGTTTGCAATAAAAACAGCTGGCGATCATTGCATCCCTACATTTTATAATTAAATTGAAGAACAATAGCGCTATTTATGAAAACAATTATAATAGACCTTGAAATAGATTTATAAATACCATATAACAATCAGAGATACACCCACACGTTTATGTTTAGCATTTACGTAAATTTAAACTTTAGACCAGGCCTGTAGTTGTGCTATAATTGAATTATAAAAGATCTTAAAAAGTTCTGAATATAGACAACCATTAGATAGATTCAACGCGATATATTATGATTGAAGGAAGTAACATCATTTATTTACTGTGAGTATAACAGTTAATAAAACATGTCAAGGATTTTCTTGTGTTGAATTTCTACGTCAACGTCCACACAGAGCGAGCAGCTACGCGAAGCAATTGCTGCGTGAAGCCATGTCTGTGTGGATCCGGCTATTGAATATACATTTGTAGGTAATATTTAACAATATAAATTACTTGCGTTCATCAATCTTCTGCGTATCGCGATAGTAGAAGAAGATTCGTCGCTACTACATTGAAACGAAAGCATGGGCATAATTATTATATACCATCACGTGTAGGAATCATTCTACGCACGAGAAGATGCTCTACATATTAATATACATGCCCAAAACGTGACGGTCTCCAGGCAAACATTTCTAAGAAACTGTCAAACCACACAGTACAAACAAGGCACTGACGAGCTCTTATACCCGGGTGTTTTATATCTTCCCGGGTATTTGTAATTTCACGCTCTCTGCTTTTCCGACAACTAACGAAGTGTAAGTTTTACGAACCGTATGGTGCCTGTTAACAATCGAGAGCGTTGGCCCAACAAATGATGGTCGATGTTTGCCACCATTACGGCGATTACGAATAAACTACTACAAAGACGGCAGATATTTAGGCCCTCTACACTATGATGATTGCCTCTGCTTGCCCAACACTGCTGATTGTGAAGAGGGCCCATTACGTATTTATTTACGAGGTGCAAATGATTTCGCTCGTCGAGATGTCAGAACATCAAAGTTTAATTAATTAACATGGCCATCTAGTTTAGGAGTCATAACTTTATTCTCAATGATGGTCCATTTTAAATAATTTTTCACTTCTGAATTAATTTAAAAGTATTTGTTTTAATTACATAAATATAAACAATCTCCGCTGTCCGATAAAAAGGTTCAATCTGAAAAATAGAGCAGGTTATCTTTTTATATAAATAATTAATCTACCCGTAAAACAGGTGATTAATTAGTGTGCCCTATAATCCACATAGGTACTACTACTACACTAATCTAAAATCATTAAGTTCTAGGCTTAATTGCTTTTTATATAAGTAATTTGCTAAGGTCTAGACATAGAGGTTTAGATATAAGAAT
This sequence comes from Colias eurytheme, assembly GCA_907164685.1. Lineage (NCBI taxonomy): Eukaryota > Metazoa > Arthropoda > Insecta > Lepidoptera > Pieridae > Colias > Colias eurytheme. The sequence goes on along the minus strand of CAJQZN010038587.1, from coordinate 10,907 downwards.
TTGGTATGTTTCGTGCCTAACTTACATGTGGAGTAATTGCTCATAGTTAATTTGACTAAATGATAAGAGCTCTTTGTACCATAAAAAAATAATTGTTGATAGATATTGTCAAACTGGACATGAAAATTAGGCATGGTTTAAAAGATGAAAGGCTTCACAACTTGCTGAAGTTACTATTTAATACATTTTCTTATAAAATAAAATATTATAAAATATAATAAGGACCTACAAATCTTTAAACCTCGACGTTAAAATCCAACAAATTATCATAGAGCTTACCGTAGAAAACATATTTTTTTAAATCTCTTTATTCCTAAGTATAATAAATTATACCAAAAGCGGGTAAAACCATGAAATACAGCTTGTATATAGTTTTAATGTCTCATATCAACGCTCGGCTCAACATTATGAGATTCAGCTCGGACCACCCACCGCGTCTAATGAGACACGTGATAAATAAACTTCATCCGCTAATTTAGATCTTAATCTCGCATTTATGGCTATTCTCTTTATTAACGAAAAAAATTCGTAATAAAAGGTGATTATGAAAGGAATCTATCACGTTTGTATCACGACTTATTAAAATATCACCTACAGTTCCGAAGCTTGTTGGATAGATTTTCATGCGGTATCAAAATATGGTAAAAAATATATGTAGTAATTTTTGTTGCATAAAAAGTCAAAGATTCGTTTGCAAAAAAGGTGGAAATTTTGGGATACCTAATCTTTACTAAGTAGTAAGTACCTAGTATTTTCATAAACTACCTTTCTTTTATGAAATTAAAGTAAAGACACAAATCTCAAGATGTGACACAAATATATCCCATAAGCTCCAGCAACAGGTATAGAACATATTATTAAGAATGTGAAAAAGAAAATTCCAAGATAAAATATAATATGAAGTTTATAGAAAATCGTTAAACATATCGAAATATCCCTAAATATAGTAGGTCTATAAATTGAAGAATTATTTGCTTTTACTTATATTTCTTTTGGGACCGAACAAAGTTATTTATGAAGCCAATTTACAATTTTCGACAAATATACGTTGGCGGGTACTTGGATATTTGAAATAAATCAAATATAGAAACGGTACTCTACTCTATAATGTAGGCGAGATTTATTTTATTCAATTATAGACGATGAGCTTAATATTCTTTCGAGTGCTTTCGACATGTTTTCGTTTTAGTTTTATGATTTGTTATGATGGAATGAAATGTGTATATTGGAATACAATCCTCTTCCCAACCTTGTCTTGGTTTGTACCATGGTGTTTTGAAGTGAAACTTCTTGAGGCGAATTGGGAGTAAAATTTCAAGGTCGCGTCTTGACAATACCGTCACGTCGTACTCGTTAGCTCGTTACTCCATGTAAGGCTACGATTTTGGTATCTTTGAATCTTGTTAAAGAAGTTTCACTTCTGACACGTGTGCTCGGCACCCACGCTATTTTTTTTTTCTTAAATATTTAAGATACATAATAAATTGATCGATCGATAAGTCAAGTGCTCAAATGTATTAAAAAGAATATGATCAAATTGTAAAAAAACGTATATTCCCCAAAGCGTTTTTAAGTTTTAACACATTTTTCACACTAAAGGAACGGATTTGTAAATTAAAAACCGTTACGTGACTTGGCTTATATAATTTTGGGGCTGTATTTCAACATTTCGGTTAGGGTCGTGATCTTAAATCCATTTGGAGTTTCAGAAAATGCTTCCGGGACAAAATTTTGTGCGTAATAACGGATTATGCTTATGATTGAGTTGTTATAATGATATATTAAAGGGCTTACTGAGCAAGCGTTCTCTATTTTCGTATGATTTGCTGTTATTATAACGTATTATTGAAATGTTACATGTAGAAGATATCATACTAATATTATAAAGGCTGAGGTTTGTAAGGATGTTTGTTATCTTTTTACGTGTAAAATACTGCACTGATTTGGATGAAACTTTATATATGGGTTATACATGCCTCTGGGCAATACTAACCATATACCAGCTGCTAAACCAGCTAACGCTGCAATAAATGCTGTGAAATTAAGTAGGTGCGTAGTTGATTTCGCACGCTGTTTCGTCCGCGGGTAAAACCGATCTGCTCCGCACCGGTCTCGGCATGAAAAAAAATATTTATCAACGTTATCGTCTATGGTTACCTATATCTACATAAAATATATAGGTACATATATTTTTTCCTTCCAAAAAAGAGTTACATCAAGAAAGAAGAACAAGAAATAGCAGTACCTACATACATTTATGCGAAGATTATTTTCTTATACAGAATGTGAGAGCATGAAGAATAAATTACAACACCCATATTACAGCTAACCAGTCTGGAAATATTTCGTGCTTACAAACTATATTATGATAAAGCAAAGCTTTCTTACATTAAGAACTGTCCAAGGATGAAGTGATTTACGTCACTATACCCCATTAGTATACAAACAGCTCATTATGCTGATGTCTAAACATTCCTATGTTAATTGACCTGCGTTATTTCAAGACAAATACAGCATAATCTGTCCTATTGTACTTTGAATATTCCTAAGGAAAGGAATATGTAATTATGTATGTTACATGGAACCTTTCCATTTGTAAATTGTATATATCTACTAGAAATGTATTTTAATTATTCAGAATGTATAAGAACGGTGAACCTATATAATTGTGCCTACCTAACATCTTTGTAACAACATTCCGCAAATAAAGATAATTGGATTTGATTTGAAAGTTATTTAAGAATTAAGAAGAGCTCTTATAAAGTTTTCTGTCTAGTAATTATGAAACCAATTCTTAGCCTAGTCATTTGGATTCAGCGAATTACAAGCAGCTTGTACTGACCAACTCCAATGTGAATTAGGATAAAAACAAAACATAATATAGGTAGATAAAATATAGTCTAATTCATACAGGAATAACATAACTTTTGCAAGATTTTAAGTATAGTGATGTAACGATACATGATTTTGCCGATACGATACCGATACCGATATTTGAGGTTCATAATCGGCAATACCGATACCGATATCCACTTTATAGATAAATAGATTATACACTTATTATATCGGCCGATATAGTATCGGTATCGTTACATCCCTTTTAAGCATTTCCTCGCCATTTTCACTCAGAATAATTCGATAAAATGTTATAGAGATTCAAGCTTAGAAAGGAATCATTGTAGAGGTATCACTACATAGTATAAAACAAAGTGGCTTTCCCTGTCCCTATGTCCCTCTGTCCCTATGTCCCTTTGTACGCTTAAATCTTTGAAAGTACGCAACGGATTTTGATGCGGTTTTTTTTAATAGATAGAGTGATTCAAGAGGAAGGTTTATATGTATAATAATATCCATTAAATAGTAGAGAAGTACTGTTATTTTTGAGGTTTCTAATGTGATGTCGTAAAAAATTACATTTTTTCCGCTTACATTGCAAACGCAGGCTGAACCCTACGAGTTTTATCAAAATAATGTACTAAGTATTATACACATTGAAAAGGTCTACAGAAAAGTTCGCGATGGTATATGTCTATCTCTTATGGATAACCCACAATAACTTTTTTTTGTCATTTACTTTTTACGACAAATAATGGCTAATTTTCGATGCGATTTTAACCAATACAACATTAATCCTTAACCAATTAAATACCTTGAATACATTGTTCATTTAATATAGATCTATATGGCCCTTTACACCGTATGATTTAAGTGAATATTTTCGAAGATATTACAGATTTAAAAATTGCGGGACGTAGCGTTTGCGGCGGCACCGGCGGCCGGCCGCCCGGCCATAATTATAATATTTTATACCCGTGCGAAGCCGGAGCGGGCCGCTATGTTTTTATATACAACGTTCACAGTTTTTCTGTAGTGTATTTAGTATCAGCATTGCACCCGTGCGAAGCCGGGGCGGGTCGCTAGTAATATAATAAAAAAACATGGAAGGAAGTGAAACAGAGTATAAACAAAATTTGTATGAGGAAAGGTTCAAATTAGTATTTATTGGAAAGCTACTGAACTCTAAATCCTTTTTCAGGGTAATTAATGACATACTAATAAAGTGAACTATTTGGAACTTTAATTAGTGGTTAGTATTGCCCAGAGGCATGTAATTTACTGTTGCGGATATATTGTAATTACCATCAAACGCGTAACAGATTTCAAATACGTACTATTTTCATACCCTCGATATAAATTTCCTCTAAAAATAACTAAAAAAAATATTTTACATTATTATTGATCTATAATTTCCCTAGTACATTATTTTTAATTAATTACTAAGTAATAAAAAAGTCTTTAACGCTATGAATAATTTTATTTTTTCAGCATACCTCGTTGTTTTGCATTCTTTACCGTCCTCTAAATTTATATTTCCTAAGTTAACTATAAAATAAGCAGCTATTAGGTTCATAGTAAAAAAAACGTATTTTTTACTTTAAAAATATACAAGAATGAGTTAGATACATTTTTCATAAACTTACGAATATTAGAACTTCGATTTAACGAAATAAGACATTTGAGTTTGTTGATGTTGAATCAAGATCAATCAAAATGTATCTAACTGGCGTAAATACATCTAACATTATTTTTTTTAATATATTTCACGTTCTAAATATGATAAAATTAATAGCATCTGTATGTTTTCGATATTTTATTTACAACCTATAGGTACGTGTTTTCAAATTAAAACCCAGTAAAGTAAGATAAGCACGGAAATTAAAATAATACAAGAATATAAAGAAATCAAGCGTGTAACAGAATTTGCTTCAAGCCAGTTCTCGCGATTCATTTCAAGCAAAATCTTCGTGGTTAGAGCTTTATAATTTCATACAAAACCACCCGTTTGATGTAAGGTCACTGAACTTGTAATAACAGATACCTTCGTAATACGTAAAGCATTGTTTTCCCTACAAAAGAGGATTTCTTTGTTTAGAAATTGCGCAGAGAATGTTTATGAGGTAATTATTTTGATTTAAGCAAAATTATTACACATACAATACACGTAGAGGTTACATAATATATTTTTATTTTTTATAGCTAGATCTTATACTTTTTTTTGATGAAATTTAATCGTTCCCCAAACATCATTGGACAAACATAGTTCATAATATTATCATGTAGGTAAATTATACATAGGTAATTATTCGTATATATGTATAAAGCCTCAATAATGTATTATTTACTTTTTATAAAAATAACAATCACCAGGAATGAATACCTGATGGAAAGTAATTAGCAGCAACAATTATTTCTAACCATAAATTGAAGCATATCTTCATAATTTATTTATCTACACAAACTTTAGATGATGCTTCAAACGTTCTTATATCATTAAAAACAATGTGTTTATATTACCTACTACTTACTAATTCTTAGAACCTGATGATTTGTATTAGATGGAAAGTATAAAGTTCGCAATCGTAATAGTTTCCACAATACGCGTGTTTCACGATTTTTTAACAAAATACATAAATTTAATCATCCACTGTGCATAAATCATATTAAAAATATAAAATTGACGTAATAAAACGCAAATATATTGCTGATTAGTAAACTTTATTGCATTACATTCTTCGTTTATTAATAGCCCATAAAACTGCAGTCTAAATATACAAAAGCAGAGAATTTAGAAAAACCGGCCAAGTGCGAGTCGGACTCGCGCACGAAAGGTTCCATACTATCATCTATAATAAAAAATCACGATTAAAAAATACGAAAAAAAAGACGTTTATTGTATGGTAATTTTTAGCACTTATTGTTGTAGCAGCAGCGGAAATACATCATATTTTGTGAAATTTCAGCTTTCTAGCTATCACGGTTTATGAGATACAGCCTGGAGACAAACAGACAGACAGCGGAGGCTTAGTAATAGGGTCCCGTTTTACCCTTTGAGTACGGAACCCTAAAAAGCACAATGCTGTATTCGCCATTTTTATCGATAGTTTGTTTGAAATATTTATGTGTACGTCAATATGTTAACGGAAGCACATTTTTGTACAACACTATCGTTACTATTCGTCGGATTTATAAGCACTCTATTTTTATTGCTAACATCTATTTGTGTTTTATACCTATGTTTTTATACTTTTTTACGCCCTTCTTCTAAGATTGATTCTTCCTTGACTTTAAGTACTACTTGTTTACATGAAGGCGATCGTATTTTTATGTCATTCCAATAATTGGAACCTTAGTATGTAGGTATCGAACATATTTTGAAGTATATTATAAAAATTGCACCTTTTTAACTTAATAAGAAACGGATATAAATAAGGAAGTGTGTACAAAGTTAGATACACATGTAGCTATATATAGGAACTTTGTATAGTCTGTGCCCGGTCTAAATGTCAAATCGGAACTAACAAAGGCCGTAGCACTTAGGCAAACTTGAAGGAGATGGAAAGTTATTTCCGAAGGCAAGTCTTTTTATATGCAAAGAATATTTTGAACTACGGGACGGCTTTTTATTGCAATAAAAGTGTTCACACTTAGATAAAAAGTTTAAAGGTGAACATTTTTATTCGATTCAATCGAGTTGTCAATTACATGTATTGAAATGATACAAAGCTTTGGTATATAGCAACTAAACAAAACACGTACAATTTTTATATAAAACAATAATTATTATATTTTGTATTCGGATTCGGAATATTTATACTTGCAATATTTCTCTTTGGGAAAAGTTCTATTCTTGGTTCTATTCTCTCCTCGAACACAGCGCTAACTGTTTTCAGTTTTATCGTTTTAGAAACTGAAATATTTATCTACTGTTAGGTACACATACTTCATATTGCTTGAAAATCTTACTTTATTATTTCATCTGTTAAACCTTAATTATATTTCTCAATATAGAAAATAGTTATAAGCCTTTATTTTTCGTCTTAGAAAAATAATATTTTCAATAAATTTTTGTCTCGCCTCAAAACGTGTTGAATTTTATTATTATTTTAAGATTTAGAACTTTCTTATAATTCGATCTCGGTTCAATTCAAATTAAATTTAAAATTGAGTTTGTAAGCTGGTATAAAATGAATAAATCATAAAAATTTATTACATTTCAAAAGTTGTATCACTCATGAATAATTGATGATAGTTCGTGGAAACTTAATTATAATTTGCTATGACACGAGTCAGAATTCTGTTATCAGTTTTCAAAACAATTACCACGCCTCAAGGCTCAAGCCAAAGCCCAAAAACCATAACAGTATGGAAGGTGTGATTCTCAATTATAAGTTAAAAGTTGGAACGACTTCATTACTGTAAGTATTCTGTCATGGCGTCGGATACTGAAGAGACCAGTGTTGTACTTCAGTTCGATTACAGATACCATACGAGGAGCACGTCACTCCGCCATCCCAAACTTGCAAACCGCGATCGAGCTTGGCTGTTTGACACTGGCTGGAAAAGCGTGTGCCAAAAAAAAGAATAAAAAAACCAAGCTGTCAATTTTTTGGCGGGAATTAAAATTTTGACAGTTTGTAATTTGTTAAAAACTTTTTCAGTTTCTTCAGTGAACTTTATTATAATGTAAAGTGTAAAGTGAAGTACTCAATTGCAGATTGTTAGAGGTTTTGCAGTCTATTTCGAAATATCAGCTGAAAATCTTGTTTATTAGAGGTAAGTATAGAAAATAAAATTTTAATAATTGACGTATTTAAATTATTTATGTTAAATAGTTTAAATACAAAAAAATACATTTGTAAATATATTAATTTTAATCAGCAGTAATAAATAAATTTCTATTACTATCAACATGTCTATTACAATATAGTATAATTTCAGTAAAATTGTTGGTTTCCTCGTGATAATTGCTTCTGTTGCTGAAAATTTGTTTGGTAAACTTTTAACCAGGTGTCGCACCTATCATTCGATTTGAATTTAATACTCTGATTAAATAATATAAAATTATTTTAATTATGCATTACGTATATAATTATTTATGTATTTTATTAATTATTTATAAATTCAGAATGTAAAAGAACGTTACATTTATTTTCATCGATTTTTCAAAATTTATTATTTAATTACATGTTAAGTATAGAATTCAGGATAATTTTAAAATTGCCGCGTTTAAAATAGCGATTAAAAATTTCCTCAGTATTATCACAGTAGCTATATAGAAAATAATATTTGTTAGACTGTGGCATTATTATTTATTATTAACTAGCGCGAGCGGTCCGCCCCGGCTTCGCCCGTGGTACATATTTATGTTTTCTCTACATAATAACCATCCTGGTACTTCAAGGAATATAATAAAAAAAGAATTATCGAAATCGGTCCACCCGTTCTCGAGTTATGCGCTTACCAACACATTTTGCGATTCATTTTTATATTATAAAGATTAATGAATACATAATAAGATTATTACCATTACTCTGTATAAATAAATTACTAATTCATTAACAACGATTTAGGACAAATATTGTATAGAAAATATGAGTATTACAAATACACATTTGTTGCAAGTCACTAAATAAACATATAAAAGCAATACATATGTATGAGAATTGGAATAACAAAGGTAATTTTGACACTATTTGTATTAAAGTGCCTACTTTGAATATTGATTTTTCTTCATATAATTTGATCATAATTTGAGTCGGAAAAAGCTGGGCCACATGCAATACTAGGAAATAGTTTCACAGAAGATTGAAAACGATTATAGTTCCTACAATAAAAGCGTATATTCATAGAACTACTGTTTACACGTTATTTATGATCGAAATTTTGTTAAAAAAGTAAGGTCAAATACCTTCATACCAACTTGGTAAATCATAATAGTTGTCCAAGAAAAAGCCAAGGTAGGTAAGGACAAGGTATTTAAAAAGTAACGAGAATTTTTAATATTTCCGCGAATTTTTATTGCACTATTTGAAATTCCTCTCTAATACTGCGCAAGTTTTTTACGGTATTTTGTGAGAACACCGTTCCTGGGACATTATGAAATTTATTATCTCCTAACCGTTCCGGGATAATATTTTAATGTCACTTTAACGACTAGATAAGTATGAGACTTTAAAGTCTACTAGAGTTAAGCTGTCGACAATTTACAACTTGTTTGACATGTTTTTACGCAAACTATCTCTTATCTATAACATAGGTGTTATACATATATGTATATGTATATATTATAATAGCTATAGCTATTTCAGAGGATTATGGTAACTAACATTGTGACACGAGTATTTTATATTATACTAGCGGTCCGCCCCGGCTTCGCCCGTGGTACATATGAAAAATAGATGTTGGCCGATTCTCAGACTTACCCGATATGCACAGAAAATTTCATGAGAATCGGTCCACCCGTTTCGGAGGAGTATGCAGACTAACATTGTGACACGAGAATTTTATATATAAGATATTGTATAATTATATATTTAGATATAGAAAAATGATTCCTTATTTTCCTTTGCATTACGTATGATTGGTTGGATCGTAATCGGTCCACACACAACACATCACAACAAGAAAATAATTCGCAAATCAGCGATTGTTTGTATGTTGTATTTGTTATTGTCAGAAGAAAAACAAATTGAGGAAAGTCCTGCTGACGAACCGAAAATTTAACAAAACGAATCGGGAAATGTGGGAGTTACCTTATATCACATTTATAATTTGATAGGAAACTTCTTTCAGGTCAATTAGTTTTAAAATAACAAGAATGTTTAACATTATAAAAGTGACTGGAGCACTAAAGTGAATTATTTTGATTAACTTCAATGTACTCAAATTTCAAAGTCCATAAGATAATACGAAATGCCTATCACTACATAGTATAAAACAAAGTCGCTTTCTCTGTCTCTATGTCCCTATGGCCCTATGTATGCTTAAATCTTTAAAACTACGTAACGTATTTTGATGCGGTTTTTTTTAATAGATAGAGTGATTCAAGAGGAAGGTTTTAGTATATAATTTATTATGTTTTAGACAAAGCGGGCGAAGCCGCGGGCGGAAAGCTAGTTGTAAATAAAGAACACAGAACTTAATAAGATAGCCCTGAGGGCTACCTCAATTATTACTGAAATAAACAACATTCAGTAATAAGAATTGTTGATATCTTTTGAAAATGATATCTTCGGTATATTAAGAACTAAACCAAGGCCATGTTTATTGTTCTGGTTAATTGTATCCTGTAATTTATCTTCAATATGTAATGTGATCACTTCATAACAATTGAACATTTCGAGAACGATTCTTTTATATATTTTCTTCTGTTATTAACAGATGCGGGTGATGTGACATTTACGTAATCTACGAGCTATTTAAAGCTTACAAGCAACAAGTTATTACTGAAAAACAATGGAAACAATTACGTAAAACTCTTTGTACCTTTGGTTGACCCCGCACAGGTTTTCCTTGGTGGTTCCTAGGGATTTACATTTTATGTGAAAGTTTGTAAAAAAATTGTGAATCCATACTAATATTATAAATGCGAAAGTAACTCTGTCTGTCTGTCTGTTACTCAATCACGCCTAAACTACTGAACCAATTTGCATGAAATTTGGTATGGAGATATTTTGATACCCGAGAAAGGACATAGGCTACCTTTTATTGCGAAATATGTACCACGGGCGAAGCCGGGGCGGACCTCTAGTAAGGTTGGGTCGCCTAAGATCGGACGCATATGCCGAAAATTTTATACGTACTGTATTTTTTATTTTATTTCTCATAATTCGATGTCGTTTTTCTGTTGCGGTCAACTGTAAATTGATGACAAGAAAATATTGTTTAACCCCTAATTTTTTGGTTTGCGTAGATGCTATCTATCTAAGCAAATTTAGAGCCTAAAAAGCAGACTTTTTTCGACTTACCATAGTGAAGAAAATAACAGTTCGGCCGAAGATCGGACTATGTAGTATCTTCACTTCTATGCGTTTAATAATAATGTTAACATTAGGAAAACATCCGGA
>CAJQZN010038586.1:2468-25454 GCA_907164685.1 Colias eurytheme | reverse complement strand
TAAAATTAACGATACAACCGTTACATTTTACTTGAAATAGTAACTTTTCTTTTGAAATATTTCATTATGCAATATGTAGTATGTACTAATTAATATTTGAATTTTTAATACTGTGAGTAAAGCTATTTTAACGGTGTTACCGTTCGGCTTTACTCGAATCGTTAATATTACTTTTGTGATTATTTGATATTACTAGATATATCAAATACCCTCTCTTGTATATAGATATTTTTAATATTTTATTTCATTTTTAATAATGTGTTTTTATTACAAGGGTACAAGTGAATTTTTCGTGGAAAAATTACAATTAATACTTAGTATGGATATGAGCCAACTCAAAGCTTTACAGGCATACAATCCATTGCTACGACTTTATTACATTGTCGTTATCGCTAGGAACGGTTCGGAATTCCTATCATAGTTTATTACTAAAAATTATCGAACGAGATGAGTCAGCTCCAAGAAGTCACGACATGTCAGAACATGTTGTGATATTATTTTATAAATCGTACGGGAGTTACCGCTCAACTGAATAATGATGGAATTCGCTCATGTATAGTAGATACGTACCATGAATGTTCCACACATTCAAAACTATCCCCGTAGTCTATACGTGTCCTTTTATGAGTATTATTCTGATCCGTTTTTATGTGAAAATAGACATATTACACACGGCTAATTTGATTGAAAATTACGTTTCCTATGTTCAAATGATGCAACTTTTTTGTTAAAACGAGTAAGTACCAAAAATTTTACAATTAAATTCTTTGGTTTACTGAACTTGTGCTGAAAGGGTTATCGTATAATAATTATCGAGATATCTTAATATAAATTCGATTTAGATACACTTATTTCAAATGATTTACAATTCACTTCTAACGTTTTAGAATAATATTATAAACTTGTACACCTTGACAAAAAGTAAAAAATTGCGGGTGAGTGGAGATTATTTTGTGCAATTAAATATAACGTCCTACGACGGTATGGTTGCGTTCGTAAGGAATGTTAACGGATATAAAGCAACTAAATGTTACATCGATTGCATGAACAAAAATAAATATGAATCGAAGTTCATTTTAAAATTTAGTGAATTGATTTGAATTATGAATTTATTAAATGTCGCTAACATTGGAAAATAAGTTAAAGGACCTTGTTAATTGCTATATTATTTAAATGATTATTTACTGCTATTTTTATATTAGCACTAAGGTGTATTCTTGCTCGAAGCAGAATACATAAATGTGGCCACTACTCCTCGCAGGGGTTAGCCAGGTCAAATTCACCCTCGCAGGGTGTCTCTTAAGCATTTTTTGGCAGGCCCTACTTATTTCTAGTTACAAACATCCCTCGCGCAGCTGTCGCTCGCAGGGAAATGGTGCAAATATATATCGGCCCTCGCGGGGCTTTGATTACAATCGTCCCTCACGGAAAAGATGGTGCGAATATATATCAGCCCTCGCGGGGCTTTGATTACAGCCGTCCCTCATGGAGAAATGGTGCAAATATATATCAGCCCTCGCGGGGCTTTGATTACAACAGTACCTCACGGAGACATGGTGCAAATATATATCAGCCTTCGCGGGGCTTTGATAACAACCGTCCCCACGGGGAAATGGTGCAAATATATATCAGCCCTCGCGGGGCTTTAATGGCGATTGGTGCAAATATACAAAGGATTGATCATTAAAATGATCATAGATATTTGCTTTTGTCAACGAGGACCCACGAAAGAAGTTTTGGATATGACCGTATCGGATCTTCACTCTTCTAAGGTAGGTAGAAAAAGGTTTTGAAATCTACTTCACAGTGGGCAGTATAGTAAATGACCTAATAAATACAATAAAGGTTAGATACGTCAAATAATGGGCGCATGAAATTGATACTTCGTATCCTAAAAGTTTACGCTTCAGGAATCAGGAAACCACCATTGGTTTACCAATTATGGAAATTGGAAATGAACAAATTGTATTTACCAATGCAAAGCCTAATCGCAACAAAGGAAGGCGAGTCGGATCAAATATCATCTCGCAGATGATTTGTGGCGGTGGTTTCGAGGATTGTCACCAAGCCTTGTGTCAACGGTATGTTTGGTATCGTAATTAAATGGCACTAGCCGACCAATTTTCATATACAAACATCGGAAGAGATTTTTTATTCGCAAAGCGATTGAATGTAACAAATGACGATTGATTACGTATAGTTGACCTCTCATAGGCCTATTTTAGTTGCCCGGTCTTGTAGGCAATTTATTTGACTCGTTTTTCAACCCATTTGACCTCATTATTGCACCCATGAGATTTTTCTTCGGGGCTCAAACAATAAATCGCTGAGGGATTAGGATAATCGTTTGTTAGACAAGTTTTTTGTCATCCCACCAGGATTATTATATTGTATAATAAAGTTATATACAACTATTAACGTAAAACGTTTAAGTACTCAACGAATGCTGAGAATACTGACTGTTGAGTTACATAGGATAGAGGATAAATAACGGAAAGTCAATCTTTCCAAACAAAAGCCTCTTATTATTAGATATTACTTGGAACCCCTACCCTTAACGAGAAAGCTCTGCCAAATGACTTGTCATTTCTTTGTACCAATAGTCATAAATGCAATGCTATTCAGAGGATATACTGCATTTAAAACATGACAAAGTCTGGTAAGCGAACTAAACTTTGCTAGTTTAGTTCTTGCTATATCGCTGTCCGTGGCTGCCTCGCGTGTTTACGGATGAATAAAGTAATGTCCTGTCTTCGCATCCACAGCTAACTGTCCTATACTGTCATAATCTTAACACAGATTCATTCGACATAGCTCCCCACGAGCTCAGTTCTTCATTTTTGCACTCGCACAACTGTGGACAACACAAGAGCAATGCCTCCATTGGTAGCAGTTACAATCAAGGGATAACTAACCTTAGGCTAGCCATATTACGGATGTTGGAACAACCGACTATATTCAGGGCAATTTTCTTTGTTCAGTGTAACGTTTAGACTGTCGTAGCATTCCTACGGAACAAAGATGGGATCAGATCTGCATCCTTAATGCAGTTAATCGAAAGGAGATACTTTCAGACGACGATAGTATTCAAAACCCACCATATTCCTTAACATAATAATGCATAGTTAAGCTTATAATCTCTCTTGCCATTATCCTGCAGCAGAATTCCTTGGCGATAATTTATCCTCGTTAGAACGAGCAAGGGTTGTTACGATAATATGAGAAATCCTAGTCAGTTAGAGACCTGAACGACGCGATAGAGTACCGCTATTTCAGTAGTAGTAACACCTAGAAGGGTGAAGGTATTCTGGAAAGCGGAACTGAAGGCCCGGTCAGCAGCATCAGCCACCTAATAGACAGTGTTCAGTGCTGCACCACTATAATCTGCAAAATGACTCTGACGGTATGAAAATGTGGAGTACATTTTCAAAATATCAAATGATATAGTTGGAATAAAAATCCTATTTGCCTCCGTCTATCCAAAAGACATACGGAGTAGCTAGTAGTAGTTGGTTGAATTAGAATAAAGTAACTATAGTTAAAATCCTTTGTTACTGACTGGATAAATTTGGCTCTTTTCCTATCTGACGTTCATATAGCTGTTGACTGCCTAGTGTTGTGCACAAACACTATTATTATAAACTAGCGGTCCGCCCCGGCTTCGCTCGTGGTACTTTTTCTCTACATAAAAACCATCCTCGTACTTCAAGGAATATAAAAAGAATTATCGAAATCGGTTCAGCCGTTCTCGAGTTATGCGCTTACCAACACATTTTGCGATTCATTTTTATATAAGTATAAGAATAAGAAGATAAGTCACGTTATGTAGTCCCGAGGCTTTCGGTATATAAGTTCTGATGTAAATCATAATTATATCTTAAAACCGAATTGATTAAAAGTAACGTACTTGGCTGTAGTAATTGCAGTTTTGGGACACAGATAAACTCCTTATCATTTTAGTCTCTTAAGTTCAGTATATTTGTTTCCAGTACAGAGTTTATGACCTATCAGTTTTAAATAAATAATTCATGCATTGTACTGAAAGTACTAGCCATGTTTAGATTATGATTGGTGGCGTTGGCTCTAAACATTAATAGCGCACGGTTTGGTTGGATGTTAAAAATCTGTATTATAATTAAAACCGTTTACCTGTTTTGATATTTTATTGCCTTATTCAAGGGGTGACCTTTTAAATTTATTTCTGACCCCAAAAGTAAGGACCAAGTTCTCTTCTTGTCCGCTTGTAGCAGGTTAGGTTAAAACTGTGTGAGTTGAGACAGTTGGTAATTCTATGTTAAGATGATTCAATTGTGCTTCTACAGAGTTCTAATTGAATAAATAAAGGTTTGAGTTTGAGGTATTTTTGCCTCGTCGGGATCAGCTGTTGCTTCATTTTGTAAATAACATCTAAATGCGTAATTGAAAGTCGTTACTGGCGCTTTCGCAGATTTACGCTAAAGATAGTGAAAATTGTAGTAACTTTAACTTTTCAAGCCCAAAAGGTTAACTAAGGTATGCTTGAACCAATCTCATAAGTTCTAATACTTTTAATCATTATGATTAACTTTTTGGTTCTTATTTGATTAACTTTTCATCTGGGATTGTTAATATATTATATAATATAAAAATTTGTGTGATTTATTGGTAGGTATGCTATCTGCACACCTTACTCTTTCAAATAAAGAAATAAGTAATTACTTATGTATTCAAATTCACATTGGCGTCCATATATTGTACACCAGGTGGGTAACAAACAGGTCTCAATGAAGTAAGCTTCAAATTACGGTCAAGTGTTTAATAGCTGTGTTTTACCTGAAAATAAAACACATATTAAATACTTACCTATATTTGAAGCTTACACTTAACGTCCACCTGTTGTGGATTTCGACTCAATGAAAAACATCCAGCGCCCGACATTATCGTGCGCCCCGCCACCTGGTGGAGAGGTGTGCGAGAGAGATAGCATACATACAACGGAAAGAGAGGGAAAAATAGGCGGAAAAAGCTAGGTACCTTCTCAATGAAGTAAGCTTCAAATATCGGTAAGTATTTAATATGTGTTTTATTTTCAGGTAAAACACAGCTATTATTAGTATTTGCGTGAAAGAGTAACAAACATACATCCATCCTCACAAACTTTCGCATTTATAATATTAGTATGATTCTGTACCAAAAAAAGTTCTATATTCTTTAATTTTATTTATTTTCTTTTTTATTATGCTGATAACATAACAATAATAATATCTCTCTCTATTGTAAGTCCCTCGTGTCTGATGTTCGTGGTCAGCATCAGGCTTGTATCGAGCGGATGATTTACCTCCATCTGCACCGGTCTCTGTTTTTGATTTGGTATGTCTATCGTGTTGGTGAACGACCGCGCGATGTTTTGCCCTCCGTGTTCCCAACCACAATCAATCTCTCCAGATTCTGCATCTGCGTATAATACAAGACATTAAAAATATTGTACAAAATTATACAACACAGAAGACGTTACTAACAATTAGTCTCTTCCAGGCAACCTACATATTGTAGGAAATTATTACCTACTAAAGATAATTATTTTCTAAGCTTTTTCTAAGTAACTAAGTACAAACAAATTGAACAGAAAATATATTAAACTGGCAGGATGTGTGTCAAGGTGTCTGGTAGCTTTTTGTTAACGATTGTCACAGGTGTTCAATAATAATTTCTTTTGAAGGTTAGAAATATGTAATTTTATGATTATGCCTTTGTAAGTAGTTATATTTAATTTATTCTGGTGTTTTGTTGATAATTATTTTACTGACTTAAAATATTATTAATCGACGTAAGAACTTGATTTAAAATCATGAAACGAGTGTTTCAGAGCGCCCAGTAACCTAGGAAATAAAGTAAAGCTGATATTATGTGGTTAAGATGAAGCTTTCTACTGAAGATATTATCATTTTTAAATTCGGTCGATTAGTTTTTAGTTCAAACCATTTTTAGTTTAATCACACATTCAAAATAATAATTATTTTATAAACAAAATTATTTTATAAATTCTACAACTAAACTGTCTTAAAATTTTCAGAAATAGACCTAAAAATGAGATCACACGGAAAGCAGCAGCCTTCAAATAAATATAGTATAAGTTAAAAATAGTCCAATTGAGAAACCCCTCCTATTTTGTTTAACTCTATGACAATCTTATTTTTCTTCCTCCTTATAATATTAGTTTAGACAACCACTGATGCTTCATTATTTACTAACCCGACAAAAGTTTTTCAAGATTGTTCACAGTGATTTTGATAAGGTTAAAGCGCTGACTTTGTAAGAGCAGAGTTAATGTTGTTTCGCAGTAAATGCTGGGTAATTGCTGGCCGGAATGAGATTAGTCTGCGGTGGATGGTTTAATTAATTTCTATAGCTCTTTTGTGCTTATAAGAATTTGGACAGAGTTGGTTATGTCGGGCGTTTGCATAACGCTGCAGTTTCATTTCAATTGTTTGAGTTTTTAAGCGAAATTAGTTAATTTGGAAACTAATTTGTGATCATTTTAACAACTGAGATTTTTCTTATTTCTACGTTTTCTGGTAAAATGAAAGGTAAGAATGTAAATAGAAGGATATAAAAAATCGTGTTTTTAGAAGAAATAAGGTAAGGGAAGGTAGTCACTATCTGTCTCAGTTATAATGTATCAAAATTGTCGGAACATATACACCATCTCTATATGATAGGGATGAAATAATATTATAATATATATGATTTATGTGAAGGTCGATAACAAAATGTTCTAGTTCTCCTGGTAGACGTAGAAATTGAAAAAATTCTCTTCTTTGCCCATTGTAAGAAATTATCAGTGCGACAGATATAAAATGCTCAGTACCAATAAACAAAATTACAGTGGAAAAATAATGCAAACAATAATTTATTTAAATACTGCCAAATCACAAAATAGCCAAGACTCCAGAGACAGAGTAAAACTTTGCCCGAAAGAAAATATAATACTGAACCTAAAGTCTGGTCAGAATAAGAACATGACTTTCGACCTCACCATTCAACCTGGTAATTTTTGAAATGAAAGATCTTCACGCGTTCAGAGTAAAATTTCAAGGTCTGCATGCATTATCGTCACGTCATGGAGACTGAAGTAAAGTAACGATTTTGGTATCTTTGAACCTTGCTAAAGAAGCTTCACTTCTTACATGTGTACTTGGCAAACACGCTCTTTTTTCACATTGTATTACTTCTCTGATTGAAGCAACCAAAGATTATTTATTTTTAACCAACGATCGAATCTCGTACTGATCTGATAATTGAAACCTACTCAAAAGCACTTAATTATTAACAACAAGTTCGGTAGAAGCGTTAAAAGGAATTTGTTTTCAATTGCTTTCCTTGTTCAAATGGAAGTTGGTTTATTTCTATTAAGAAGTTAGTGATAAAGTTTCTTTTGTATGTCTTGAGATCCTTTCGACCTTTCAGTGTAGTAATGGGTAACTCTTAAAAGGTTGCGAGTTGATTTCTGGAAATTTTAAATTGGAGTTACCTGTGCTTGGTGTTGTTGGTTTCTATTTTGTTTTTCAGATCTTACTTTTAACAAATAATGTTTTGTACGTATCAAGTTCTTTATGTAATATAACCTGTGTTGTTGTGTTTATCAGTCTGGAAAGTATAGTCACTTCTGTATGTCGTAATGAAGAAATAAATAAATTTCTATTCAATCAGATTTCTTATTATTTCCATTTTTCATGTACATTCTGTTTACTATAAAATGTATCCATTAAATGAAAAGAAAAAATCCGTATCTCTATACTATGGAATTAAAAATATATTGCTTCTAGAGAAAGTAGATCGTCGATGTAATTCAATTACTTATCCTCGTAGTTGGCTTTTAAATTTAACAAGGCGCAAGGGAAAATAAAGTTTATAAAAGGTTGAACGTCTCCACGACCCTTTGTGAAAGTAGAGGTGTTGAAGTTTCCTACGAATTATGTATCATAATATCTTACGGTGTTAACCTGAATCGGAGTTTATGATTGTTAAAACTGTATTCATTCTTTTACTTTTTGAAACAAGAATCGTTAATCATGATTCCAGGAATAAAATTAAAGTTTAAATAATTTTTGATGAATTACAATATAATAAGAAAGAATGAATACTAATGCATTTTGAAATGTGATAACCTTTTATTGATTTTTATTAACATATAGATTTATAATTAACCCGCGGCTTCGCCCGCTTTGTCTAAAATATAATAATTTATATACTAAAACCTTCCTCTTGAATCACTCTATCTATTAAAAAAACCGCATCAAAATCCGTTACGTAGTTTTAAAGATTTAAGCATACATAGGGACATAGGGATATAGGGAGTAGGGACAGAGACAGCGACTTTGTTTTATACTATGTAGCGATTATATTCATGTAAAAAAATATAGATTTATTGATAACTATTATCAAATTTTGGAGATTTTTCAGTATTACATTATTAATTCAATACAAATAATTCACTAGAATTAATCGTAAAATCTCTGAAGATGGATTTCTTAATTTCTTGATTACACATTGACATATTATGTATATCGAACTAGCGAATCACGATAAATCTTAGTTCCGCTACGGCACACTAGGGGCGCTGTACGAAATTTTATACAAACCGCTTACTACAATCGCTAGCGAGTATCGTGTGCGTAAACTCATGGCAGAGCACAGATAAAACACTCAAATCAATACTTTGCGTGAAACAGGCGCCATAGACTTATAATAAGATCTACCTAAAAATAAGATGATCAATGACGTGGCCAAGCAAATAACTTTTTAAAAATAGATTTACATCAATACCCTTTTTGCATATCAATTAAGTCTCAGACATGAAATAAAAGATTACTACTTCTTTTGGATCAAATAATATTATGACGTCACAATATTATGTCGTTGAGGCCGATCCTATTTTTAGTTTGATTGCATACACACTATTTCTTATCGGTGTTATTAGCTTAAACAAATGAATGCATCTAAATATAAATTTGCATTTTTAATAGAAACTGTTTTTATCAGATAGTGAGTAGTATGAGTAGTATTGAGGAAGCCAATAACTATATAAATTGGCAGTAACTTAATAATGAAAAGTGCTTGCCAACAGAAAATGTAATTTTTTATCGTATTGCATAATGCCATAATCCTTCAACTAATTTTAAATACAGCATTAATTAAAATTGTAAACTTCCAAACTATAAATAAAAATCGAAACATAAATAGTCAAGTATTTATTCAAATAAGCACCATTGTATTGATCGAAATACTACAATGGGAATTGTCACAGGGTCTCAAAACGGATGATTGAAAGTAGGAACTAGATGTTTTAAAAGTTTAATACAAAAATGTACTTATGTTACTTAACCAACCATCTAATATTTGAGTGTTCTCAGTTCCTACAGCTAAATACTGGTATTTAGTTGAGTTGTTCAGGGAGGATTTGAGCGGGGTCGACGACGATGGGAGCGGGTGCGGGGAGGGTGGGGGTTCCGATTTCTGCGGGGGCGACTTCAACAACGTCAACGGGTTTCACGTCGACGACATCAACGGGCTTAACGTCGATCACATCAACGGGCTGAACATCGATCACATCAACGGGCTTAACATCGATCACATCAACGGGCTCAACGTCGATCACGTCCACGGGTTCGGGGATGAGCTCAGGGACGATTGCGGGGCCAGCTTCGGGAGCGTCAACGGGGATCTCGATGACGTGGCTCTTGGAGTTGATGTTGATGATGACTTGAACAAGGGGGCTCTGTTCTTGAGCGGCGACTTCGGGGTCGATGATGGCGGGGCCAACGGAGATAGGCTCATTGTCAATGATGGCAGGGCCTACGGAGATGGGCTCATGGTCGATGACGGCAGGGCCTACGGAAATGGGCTCATGGTCGATGACAGCGGGGCCTACGGAGATAGGCTCGTAGTCAATGATAGCGGGGCCAGGGTTGATGACTTCGGGCTTGACGATGCCGGGTCCGACGGCGATCTCTTCAGGCTCGATGACCACGGGGCCAGCGCTCTCGGGGATGAGGCGGGCGGGGCCGGCGAGGGCCACGGCGAAGCAGGCTGCGAGCACTAGGAATTTCATTTTGATCTGTAACGGAAAATGATGATTAGTTTATGTCTAAGATAAGGGAATATAGTAAAGATCAAGGGATAGGATCTTAGATCTTGATTGGATAATTTAAGTGCAAGATATTATATAATGAAAAAAATTGTTATGAATGAAAAATTAACTACCACAAATTGGAGTTATAGGAAGGAACTAAATTGCGAATGAAATAAGAAACACCGTAATTTGTATTAAACAGGATCGTAAGAATATTGCAAATATTACAATTTTACTTACCACTGTTGTTTTCAAATTATGTTATTCCTAATGAAAAATTACATTATATACTAAAATATTATCGTTTACAAGGGATTTACTGATGTTTAGATTAAGAGATAAAGGCTGATATCAATTTATTGCTCTTAATAACTTTGTAAAGATAAAAATGATTGATCCGTTTTTAAGTAGGGATATCTTTATAACTCTTTCTATTCGAAGAATAGATGCTGATAATTCCTCATAAAAGCATCTTGGCGGCAAACAGTAATAACGATGCGACACATGTTTTATTAATATATGCTCCTTCAATATGTATTTTCGTTAAGCTTATTTAGACAGACAATACTTTCGACATATCTTTATTGTTATTACTAGATTTCCGCCCGCGGCTTCGCCCGCGTTTGCAAAGGAAAACCCGCATAGTTCCCGTTCCCGTGGGATTTCCGGGATAAAAACTATCCTATGTGTTAATCCAAGTTACCCTCTATATGTGTGCTAAATTTCATTGTAATCGGTTCAGTAGTTTTTACGTGAAAGAGTAACAAACATCCATACATCCATACATCCATACATCCATACATCCTTACAAACTTTCGCCTTTATAATATGTATTAGATTATTTATAATGCAATATATGACTGACGATTGATAACGAAAGTCATGAGCACTTTTCTAAGACCTAGCTTTAATTATATTTTATTTAAATCCGTCCTTTTAAATTAATATTAAACTCTTTCTTTTTTGTATCACGTTAATTTTTCTACACAAAAATCTTATAATAGCTGTTGCGCTTCTAGAAGTAGAAGTAACGACTATTCTAAGAATTATTAAGTCAAAAAATCTTACACTGTAACTATTTCAAAATAATCACTTCGATGGGTAGTACCTAGCTTACAAATAATGACAATAGTTAAGAGAAATTTCCCAAAAATGCACAATCACAATAACTTTTCTCAATCTGTAGAAAAAAATAAGGTTTTCAGTTGCCTGCCTGCTTTTGTAACAGTTACTTACATTATTTTTTGCATATATCTTAGGATAAAAAAATGTAAATGTGTTTCTTCTTACTTATATCTATTCTATAGTGGTATATGAAATCTCTTTATTTCTCATAGCAAGTACTTAGGGATTTTCAGAATGAAGGCTTGAGGCAATTGGCCTTGTACCTATACAAAAAAAAATATTACGTTAACTGCGTCATAAAATATTTCTTTGAAGTTCGCGATTGTTAGTAATGTTTTTTTTATAATTCTTTGTTTCAGGAAATTAGATATCTATATTATATCTATTATAATACCGATAATGTCCACGTAATAAATCCGAAGATTAAATGATACTAACATAATATGATTACGAACGATTCTTCGACGGTAGCGCTCTTAAAGGTAACCATATGTATTGAAAAATATATTGTTAGAATACATTGTATTTTAGCGCATTCAAATAGGTAGTGTAATTTCTGGAACTCCTAATATAACAAAATGTAAACTTCAATGCATATAAAATAATGTGGGGTGATATTTTCAGTGAATGCTATGATTGACTGTCATCGATGAGCGACTGTTGTGATAACAAACGATCCCACTATCCTACTTTTAATCCCAGTGTGTTTTATCTGCTTGTGTGTGTGTGTGTGTGTGTAAAGTAACATTTTATTATTATGTGTATGCTTTGTCAGCTATATCAAGATACAATTTGAATAGGTTTAATAAATTATAACAATACCCAATATATTTGATATACTATACTATATAAAAATTAAGAAAATTAACGAAAATACCTACGGAATGGTAAGCGATACATTATTAAATAGAAAATCAATTGCTGTGCGAAATTTCGCCAGCTGTCCTATATTTTAACTAAGAAGATTCACCAAATGCTAACTTAGTAAAAATTGACTAACTTAGAAATATCTGATTCAATCATAGTAGTAGTAGTGGCGAATAGATAATATATTAATACAATAATTATAATCTATGATAGGTAGATATATCACGTATTTGCTATGACCGCAGAATGTTGCCATATCTGGTATTCAGGTAATTGGTATGCAGTGGAAATGTACAATTATATCGAAGGTCAGGAACGTTGTTTAATTGGAATAGTTTACCCTTCAAACCTCCCTTTCTATCCTTTAATTAAAAATGCATTATAATTATTGATACTGTAGAGTTCACAATTTTTATTATAATAACTGATAGGAAGCTACAACAGGGATGAGAATGATACGATAAATGCATGTAATAGGGGAATTTGTGAAAACAACATCACAACGTTTTAATTTTTAAGGTCAAGTGATTTTATAAGTGGAATGTTTTGTTTATATTTCAATTGCATATCAAGCAGGTAGAGATAGGAGCGAGATGTTAGTTTAGATTCTTGATACTTCCGTAATTATTAAGGGTCTGCGAATCCTAGGTAAAATTTAATTTGTCATCTTGGCAATCGATCCTTTGTAGCACTATTAACATATGTAGGTAGTTACTAGGATATTTTATATGGTTCAATATTAAACTGTCTTTTACATTTGCACCTAGATATTTTCATAATAAACATGCACGTTCCACACTAATATCACTGTAGTCAATAGGCATAATCTTCTTCTTATATATAAAAATGAATCGCAAAATGTGTTGGTAAGCGCATAACTCGAGAACGGCTGAACCGATTTCGATAATTCTTTTTTTATTATATTCCTTGAAGTACGAGGATGGTTTTTATGTAGAGAAAACGTAAATATGTACCACGGGCGAAGCCGGGGCGGACCACTAGTACTTAATATAAAAATTTCACCACTCCACCATTAAAGTGGTCAGAACATTATTCATAACGAAATTTAATTAATTCTAACGCAATAAAAACGGTTCACAATTGTAACATTTAAAAGTTTTATCAATTTCGCAATTAGAGCATTGCGGTGTTTATATTGCATTTTCAATTTCAAAGGAAAATCGAGTAATTGAAAATAACAGTTTAATTAATGGCCTTAATAATATTCAGGGATATACGAGTGGTTTCACTCGCAGGTGTAGATGATATCGGTGTATCTGCAGTTAGCCCTCGACCTGATCGTATCTGCATCGATCTATTATAATTTAGTCCGAGAGCCAGTTGACTCTTTTTGTAAATAACTAAATAGTTAAATAGGCGTTAAATTTGAATTGTATTGTTTCTTTTAATCAATTCTTATTTAACACAAAAGCTGCTACAAAGTAAAAAGAGGAACATATAAATAAGTATTTATAATGTTCTTTATGGATATGTAAATTGTGTGTGTTTGTAAAGGAAATAAAATTAGTTATTTAATATGATACTTTTTATTCCAATCCCTTCATTCCTTAAACTTACATGCTGATGATATTTCAAAACCCGTCATAACTTAGGACTTCAACTTAAAATGAAAATAAAAGCAAGTGGAGCTATTGTTTTTTTTTTTTTTTAATTTAATATTTTCAATTTCAGTACCATAAAGATATAGATAACAATACAAAATAATTATAAGCTTAACTTCAACTTAATCTTTATGCTCCTCATATAAATTTACGAAGCACTGCTTCTACGCATAAAGATAAATAATGAAAAGAAATTATATTGTCACAAGACTAATAACATTTCTTATTCAGCTCTTGGTCTACGTTTATATAAAATGACTTAACAGACCCAGCTCTGTATTATCCAAGGAAAGTGGAGTTTGCATTCGATTTGCGAAATCCAATCGTTGCGTCCAATCTTTAACAGCTCCATTTAAATAGATAACGTTGTATTGTTTCATTAGATTATGGTAAGAATGTATTTATAGAAAAAAGACGTGTGGCACTCGGGGACTGACGCGGTAAAGCTATTGCATAGCATGCCTTCAAGCCACACCTCCGAGCCCACGAAAAAACCTCACGCTCCCCACTCCAACAGTGGGGAGCGTGAGTTTTTTCGTTACCGAATTTCTCGATTCGGTCCCCGCGCTCAAGGCCCGCGATAGAAGCTATGCAATAGCTTAAAAACTATTGTAGAGCTTTATCAAAGGAGCAGTCCTTTTTATAATTTAACAAATATATAATTTTGATCTCATTAGTTTTATAGTCGACAGGGTCGCGTGTCAAACTAGTATACGAATATAATATGACAAGCCGATAATAATGTGAAATGTGAATTTTCAATGCTGTTAATAAACTCTGATAACATAGCTTCCGGCCAGTGTTCAATGTTATTTGCGAACATCGATAACGAAATAATGTTGTTTACTGTACTAAAGTAAATAATACGTTAAGGGTAATATACTAGCGACCCTTCCCGGCTTCGCTCGTAGCAATTAGCATATGTTAGTCAAGGTAAATTTATTGAGCGGGGTTGTGAAATGTCTTTATTAATTACGATATTATAAACGAAATATATTGCAATGGTAATAGGTAATGTTCTAAGGTAAAGTCTTTGGTTATTAGTGCTTATAGTGTTTAAGTGAAACTTTGGACTTTTTTTTAGCTGGTAATAAAAACATATAAATCAATTTGTCATTTTAGGACAAATGGACTTTGAAGTTAGATTTAAAAGAAAAACAAGTAGTTATGTTATATTATATCATTCGTGTAGTAGATCAATTCACACTTTTTATGTTGATTAATGTAAAATTTGTTTTGTTATTCATACAGCCCATTCATTTTGTGATAAACAATTCACTATAACTAACATATACATTTTTGCTCTCTATTGAAATAAATCTGTCTTAAAACAGATATCAAGCCTAGTATCTAAAGCTTCAACAGTCCAACTGAATACTCAAATTAAAAAATCTTCCAAGATATAAAAATGCCCATAAACTTTACACCCAATACGAGTAGCAATACCGTTTCATAATGAAAGCGTTCCGATGGTCTAGATTCAACTGTTTGACATCTGCACAGCTCAGCTAGAATTTTTGATCAAAGCAATTTGGCGTGTGATTGAATCGGTAATGGCCGGCAGTTGATTAGAGTTGGCACATTGGAACTTGGTTGACAATTTCGGCTGAACATTTCTATAGGTTTTATAATGACCTCTTTACTTACTCAGCTTAGTTTATGATTAAAACCTTGCTTTTGGAATGTGTTTATGGTGAACCCAACGACGGCGTGCTCTACAAATGTTATGCTTTTCAATTGAAAGTTAATAAATTTTATGGTCAATCGATTAAATTAGAAAGTGGTTTATCAGATCAATGCGTCTGAAACAACAGAAGCTCAAATTCTGCTACCCTTTACGTAGTTTTCTATTGTTTATTACTTGAAATTAAAGGAAAATATACACCGAGATTCGAACTTCTCAGAGTTGAAAAAGTTAACATAGGTTTTCGACCATATCATAACTAGGTATGAGAACAACGGTAGACCAAATTTAAAGCCGCCATCTGCCTTTTATCTGCATTATTATCTTAATAAATAACTACATAAATAAAAATAAACTATATATCTTTAAAATGGGTAAGTATACATTCTCCTTTATGAATAGTTCAGCTATTAAACCGGGAATATTAATATAAAAAGTTATGCCAATCGACTGTCACTTAGCACAACGTTGCGATAGGAAAATCATCCCAGTGGGATCGAGCGGCGTTGATGTTAATAAATTCTTTTAATATGAAAAACATTTACAGAGTTTATAGTTTTTTCTTAACTTGAATGAAATTAATTATGAACTAGGGAAACAGAAAATTGAAAAGTTCTTAAACAATTTAATTAAACACAATGTATTTCTTAGAACCATATTATAATATATCTAAGTATCATTTTCACTAACCATTTTAATCAAAGAAAAGGCTTATTGTATAAAATAAAAGCTTAGAAAATAACTAGAATTATTATACTAGAATTATTTATATGAATGACACAATCAATATTCAGGTAGTACTATATTCAGCTGTTTAATTGTATTTGTAGCTTTTGAATATAAATTACTTTCTATAGATGTTTCTCTCTTATAAAAAATTTGATTGCATTATAATATCATGCAAATAATGGTAGTTATTACAACTCTGATCATTTACTGATTAGTATGATAAGGAAAACGAAAGTGTAACTCAACTTTTTATTAAAATAAATTTTAGGATAAAGTTTTATTGAGTTCACAGCTGTCGATAAGCATCGAAATTGATGATTTTAAAATGCGACGATAATATTATTAAAGATTTATTACACTTCATATTGACTGATAAGTTTGAAATGAAGAAATAATCCAATTAAGTTTTAAATTTATTATTATAATATGAGGTAGCATAAATGCACTTATCTTATAAAACCATAATAAAGAAATTAAATTTTCGTCGATATAACACAACTCCACAAATATGAGTTAGTGTATCTTTCTATGTAACTGATATTATGTTTGTGTGTAACCGACTCAGACTCTATTTTGACCCAATTTAAAGGACACATTTAATTCAAACTTTAATTAAGTGGTGATCGCGAATCTTTTAATGAAAATTTTAATTGTCTCTGAAACAAACTTCTCAAATTTATATCTACTATGGAATTCATAAAGTAATTATTAACCCTTTCTTCTTTTTCAAATATACTCACCTGAAAGAGACAGATTAGTTACTGTAATTAATCAAAATATTCATTCTTCTAAACAAGCTCCTTCCTGAAAGCTGCTCTTCGGGAAAAATGAATTTGTTAAAAAAATATTTATCAAAGTAATGCAATATTTTATAAAGCAAGTACTGGATTAATGTAATATTTTAATAGGTTATTGTGTCATGATTAACATGGAGTTTATCCGCTTGAGGCCGTCTAGCGGCGCGTGAGCTGTGACCCACATTAGGATTATTTCTAATCACTACAAAATTATCACTTTTATTTTTATGCTGCTAGAGAAAATAAACATGTGTTTTATCTTTAAAAATATAAG
Source organism: Colias eurytheme (assembly GCA_907164685.1). Classification (NCBI taxonomy): domain Eukaryota; kingdom Metazoa; phylum Arthropoda; class Insecta; order Lepidoptera; family Pieridae; genus Colias; species Colias eurytheme. The sequence goes on along the minus strand of CAJQZN010038586.1, from coordinate 8,245 downwards.
TACATCTTTAATTAAAAATTTTTATTCCAGATTTACGAATAATATTCATCATTTATATTGTTTATGATTATGAAATAAGTACCTAAATTTATTTTGATCCCCTCCAAAAATTATTGACCAAATAACTTATGATCCTACTTACGACTTTTTCATTGAAAGCATTTGACCAATATTGCTTATCATCAAACCATCTTAGTATCCTTAATACAGAAAAATTATCTGTAACCAAATTGTTCTGGAACCTTCTAAATTCCATTCTCATCTGCAATGACGCTACAATATAAATCCTTTAAAATGACCGCTCATCATAAATTACAAACTCCGCAGTGAAGACGTCCCAGTATATTGTTTTATAACGCTTTACCTCAGATGAGTTACGACATGTTGTCCTATTCTATTACATGGCAAAGACCTTTGTAGTGGTACAAAGGAATGATGTTTGCGATTTGCAATCAATTTATAGGGTCTGCTGTAAGATATGGGGCAACTACCGCATGTCCATAGGTGATTCATTTTATTTAATTTGTCTCTGATTTTTTTCGTGTCATGTAACTGTAAATGGAAGACACAGGCTCCTGAAAAACAGTTCTTACTATCTTAGGAGCCTGGGTCGCTCTTATTTGTAAAATGTTTTAAGTGGAATAAATGATTTATTTATTTATTCATGACTGGCCGGTTGGCTTGGTTCGTAGTGACCCTGCCTTCCAAGCCAGAGGTCGTGGGTTCGATTCCCACCCAGGGCAAATATTCGTGTGATGAACATAGATGTTTGCTCTGTGTCTGGGTGTTAATTATCTATATAAGTACATATTTAAAATTATATATGTATGTTTATCAGTTATCTGCTTTTCATAACACAAGCAAAAAACTTAGTATGGTATCAGATCGTGCCGTGTGTGAAAAATGCCCTGAAATATTTATTATTTATAGGTCACAGATGTAGAGCTGATGGCATATAAATTCGTTTCTACGCTAAGCAATGCAAAAAAGGACTGATTTTTAGTTTCATTGTCATTAACATTTAGTAAAATATCGTTTAACAGACACATTCATAAGTTGATTGAGAGAAATGTGTCAAAGCTGTGTTTTCAAATAAATTACTCTTGATTATATTTTTCTATAAGCACTAGCACTAAAATGAAGGCTTCAATGGTTCTTCATTTCAGTTAGATTTCACTGTACACTATCTAAAACATGTGTATAACTGTCAAATTAAATTAAATTACTAACAATTTTTTTCGTCTAACGAGAAGCTTTTTGTTGACAAAAGGGAAGCGCTAATGGTAACCTAAAATGTAGCCAGATTGAACATCGGAAAACACACGTAGATTCAGAAAAAATGTTCCAGTGACTTTTTTTTATTGTATGATAGGGAAGCGCTTGACCACGATCTCGCCAGATGGTAAGCTGAGATGTGGTCTAAGATGGAGCGCGCTTCCCTAGAAGTGACTAACTAACTTTTGACTTGCTGTTCGAATTAAGCTTCTTCTCTACCTTAAAGCGCTTTCACCCACTCCTTACACCACAATGTAAATTCGGCGACGTAATGGAGTGTCGTGCAGGTAACGAGGTTGGGATCAGCGAGCCGTTAGTTTGAAGCGCTTTAATCATCGTTGCAGCGCTAAATGGTGCTGTGAACGTTGATATACTAGTTAGTAATGAAAGCTGAAAACTGGACAAGGGATATTACTGTTTTGAGGGGTTTGTTTTTAAACACGATCTTGAAATATTTTTTATTTAATGTATTTAAAATAGAATTACATTTAAAAAATTAACTATAAGGAATCTAAGTTTAGTTTTATGATTTTTCAATCCATAGTAATATTATCAAACGTAATGTTTGTGACGATATAAAGGGTAATCTCTGGATCTACTGAACCAGTTTTAATAGTAATTTTATCTGTTAGTATCTATTAGCTGTATTTTTTATGCCGTGTCATCCGGGGCAGAGTCGGTACGAGTGGCTAGTCTTTTATAATAATAAGCAGTAGAACAATTATTACAGATATTCTTACCATATTTATAGTAATTTATATATTAATTCATTGATAGGATAAAATATATTACACGACAGAACGTATTCCGGTCCATACTCTAGCCTATAAAGATAAATAATTGGTATTTTATCTTCAGCGTAAATGAAGACGAATGCCGTAATTACTGGAGCGTAATATAACAGGCTTACTTGCGTGTTTCGATGTATTTCATGGGAAATTATAGGATATTTACTTATTTTCGTGGAAGGGTAAATAAGACGTTTCGAGAAATAAATAGAATGACGTAGAATATGAAGATGTCTGGTGTGAAATATGTGATTGCAATATATGTATAGGATTTGTATGTAGGTAAATAACAATTACTCTCTTGAAACAAACTTTTACTTGTGTAAATCGTAATTATAACATTATATTTTTTCTTCGGCTACTTAATCGCAGTTAAAAAAAATGGTGGATTTAACTGCTCAGTTTCATGAAAAATTTAAAATAATAATATAATATACCTATTCCTTAAACACCAATATTTGAACGTCGCAATAAATCCATAAAAGAATACATTAAACTCCTACACGAGAATTATAAATATCTCACGTACAAATAACATAACTAATAACGGTAATAAATAGTCGTATCTGGCTATCTCTCATAAATTATTTATACATAATTAATAATAATCTGCTGATTTATTGGGCAGATTGTCTTTGAAATCGTACTATTTAATAGTAGTGGTTGTAAAAAATTGTGTATCCATACTAATATTATAAATGCGAAAGTAACTCTGTCTGTCTGTCTGTTACTCAATCACGCCTGAACTACTGAAACAATTTGCATAAAATTTGGTATAGAGATATTTTGATACCCGAGAAAGGACATAGGATAGGTTTTATCCCGGAAATCCTACGGGAACGGGTTTTTCTCTGAAAACGCGGGCGAAGCCGCGGGCGGAAAGCTAGTATTTCTATATTTATCTAATACTCGCTTATCGCCAGCAAACCTTTTAGACAAAGCGGGCGAAGCCGCGGGCGGTAACCGGTAAGCTAGTTGTTTTATACTATATAGTGATAATATGTAAATAAATCCTAAATTATAGAACTATATATTATTTCAAAGTTCGTAAACGTAAATATAATAGTAAACATTTTGTCATTAGGTACTACTTTTCCAAATTTATTTTTTCTCGATAAATGGGCTATCTAACACTGAAATAATTTTTCAAATCGGACCAGTAGTTCCTGTGAATAGCGCGTTCAAACAAACAAACTATTCAGCTTTATAATATTAGTATAGATAGTTGTAACCGAACTGGCGAGTCACCGTCTGCCATTATTTTCAATTTTTAATATTGAAAAGGCAGACGTCCATAGAGTAACTCTGCCTGTCTGTCTGTTACTCAATCACGCCTAAACTACTGAACCAATTTGCATGAAATGGAGATATTTTGATACCCGAGAAAGGACATAGGCTACCTTTTATTGCGAAATATGTACCACGGGCGAAGCCGGGGCGGACCTCTAGTTATCTATATTCTACGAAAATCTTCCTATTGAGAATTCTATAGTTGATAATGGAATAAAATTCGCACGTGGCTAACATGGTGTAACCTAACCTATGACCGCTTTTAATTCCCATGTTCTTTAGTTACGATTTAGAAATTAGAACAAAACAAAGAGCCTTATTATGTGGTCACACACTAGATATATAATATACTTTGAAAAATATTCCCTACAAAGGTAAGAACTTTATTTAACCCAAGTCTTTAACATGCCATAATCATTATAGCCCAATTAAAAACTCCAAAGAGGTTGCAAATTTCAATGAAACTCAAGAACGAGTATCTCTAATAGAAATACTCAACTTAACGAAGTTCCTTGATCGGAGCGATGTTAACTTTGTTAAATAGAAAAACATGCTTGAAACCACTTGTGGGTAAAACTTTTTATCTCCGATCAGCTATGACCACGTAAGACTGCAAAATTACCTTCCTTTTGTAGAAAATTTAACAACCAATAATGTTAGTAGAGTCAGCTTTTGATATTGTTACTTTCAGGCTGCATTTTATTTAGGAATATAAGTGGAATTTCTATGCAAGGTTTTATATTATACATGCCACTGTAAACAGCAGGACGTACATGATAACATATAGACTATATATTATATTACAAGCGAAAAATATATTAATTGCACCAGAAATACATTTGTCACAATCCCCACCTATATTTAAACTAGCTGCTCCGCGCGGTTTCACCCCCGTGGCTCCACTCCTGTTGGTCGTAGCGGGATGATATTATATACCCTATAACCTTCCTTGATAAATGAGCTATCTAACACCAAAAGAATTTTTCAAATCGGACCAGTAGTTCCCGAGATTAGCGCGTTCAAACAAACAAACAAACAAACTCTTCAGCTTTATAATATTAGTATAGATGCGTACGTGACTATCTGTTTGCCTATCTTTATTATTCTTTCAGGATTGAAAGACTGAATAAATATTGATAATACGTATTTGGTAGTCTAGATTCTCTGCCAAGAAATAGGCTAGTGTTTGAAAAAAAAAGCGGATGGCGTGTGAAATAGAGGATGGAAATGTCACAGTATAACGTGAAATGCATACAGGCTAAGCCGTGGGCTAAAAGCTACTTTTCTGTAAAATATTTGGTCGAGAGGCGAGATTCGAAACGTATCTTCACATAACCATGAAGAGTGTTTCGTATATACGCGCTAATATAAGGATTTTCTGTACCAATTGAAAAAAAAATTCACCGTTGGATAGATACGTGATCCCTGAGTGCTGTAGACTATATTTGTATCAAAGTAGTAGTACGGTAGTAAGTAGCCACGGGTGAAGCCGGGTCGTACCACAGCTAGTTTTGATAATGATTTTAATAATAACATAACGCCTTACATAACGCACATATGCGTCCTACATCAGAAGATTCTAATTCACAAAATAAACAATATTTAAAGCATAATAATCGGTTGTTAGCTCACAAAATGTCCTGTCCGACGGCTGTTTCATTCGTGAAATCGGCTTTGAAGGTGATAAATTAATAAGCGTTCCCGAGCAATGAACGCCTACCTCTGTATTGCAAACAGAATTTAGCTTCATCAATAATTGAGTTTGTCAATATTTTGTCAAACGCGAAGCGTTGGATTCCTTTTTTTGGGTTGCATCGATAGCCCGTGGTTTTCCAATGTATTGCTGTGTTTTAAAGGGAATTTTTATTCAATTATCCTAACAAAGTTAGCATCGTAGCTCGTATCACATATTTTATTCTTAAATTGGTTGTAAAAACAGATGAAATAGAGATAGTACATAGCAGTGCATAGCAGTACATATACAAATGGTACTCGGATAAAAAGTAAGCTATATTCAAAGCTGGAGCAAAACCACGCGTCAACACTAGTACATCATTACATAACTAAAAATGTGGTCTCGGACACACTTTATAATATTCCTTTGAGCCAAGTTGTGTATCGCCAGAAGCGAATTTGCAAGCGGAGAAAATTTCCTATTTATTGTATGATTTCCCTTAGGGTTCAACTCTTTCTATTCAGCTGTTAACAGCATGGAATTATTCTTTAACAGTGTTAACGTCCAGATTATTAAACGGTATTAGTTCAACCTGCTTTTTAGTTGGAGTTCTTTTGTATGTTGCATTTTAAATGAAATTGGTTGAATTTTTTTAAATTATGATTTTTTGAGATGAATGAATTCGTTGTTGTTTTATAGCATACTAGCGGTCCGCCCCGGCTTCGCCCGTGGTACATATGAAAAATAGA
>CAJQZN010038585.1:0-24561 GCA_907164685.1 Colias eurytheme | reverse complement strand
TGGGTAGATAGATATTTTGGTGAGTGTATGTATGCTTGGTGACTGGTGGAAATAGCTTTACGTGGGTGTTAAGTGGTTGTGTCATAACTTTAGATATAGCTTTTGGAACTTTCCTTCAGTAGACAGTAAAAACGTGAGGGTATAAATTACAATGATACGAAAACAATATAACTCAAAAACGTTCTTATGTTTACGTTTCTTAATACTAGTAATTGTCTGTTAATTTTACACATGAATCTTGTGAACTACATACAAAACTGATTTTAACAATACACAGATGAATTCTAGTTAAAAATAGGATACTTACGTACACATCTTATTGAATAATACATTTTTCAATCTTCCGATAAAAGCTGAGATAAAAATAGAAGCCAAACACTAACACTAAACTAATTAATGGAAACTGCATATAAAACGAGCCATAGACAGATGAGATCAATAAAACCGACTACTATATGTATTATTAAAACAAATTGAATAAATTAAATAAATAAAAGATATCAGCGATTCATCATTGCGAATCAGCGATTGATTCATTTAATCATGAGCAATCAACTTCACAACACTATATAAACCTGTTCCAGTCTATAAAAACAAAATTCAAGTACCCCAAGTCATTCCTTTTCTTTTCTTGTAAAAACAACTTCCGGTATATCCCCAAACACACTACATCATGGTCACCGACGGAACGTAAAACGGCACGGCTCCACAGACTATATTTCACAGGTAATGTTGTTTATGACCGTTGTACATTACGCCCTGTTTAACAAACACTTTGATATCGAGTGATCGCGGTTGAGTGATTATGAAGGCTAATATTTATATGTTATTGTTGTAAGGACTAAGGACTGATCGTTTAGTGTCTATTTATTTGGGAAAACCAAGGGCAAAGTTATAGGTACATATAGTTAGTATTAGTTAATAGTTATAGCTCGTCATTCACCAGAATTTGAATTAAAACACTGCCAAGTTTGATCGAAATCCGTTCAGTAGATTTGGCGTGATTAAATCATAAAAAAATAAATAAAAATTCTTTAATAACAAAAGATTTTACCTTTTTAGATATTGAAGTCTCATGTATTACTAGATAAGAAAAAGAAAAACCAGCATAGCCCATTCCTTTGTTATTTCTGGGATAAAAAGTAGCCTATGTTTTAATCTAGGTATTCAGCTACCTACACATCAAATTTCATTGTAATCGGTTCAGTAGTATTAGCGTGAAAGAGTAACAACAATCCATCCATCCATCCTCACAAACTATCACATTTATAATATTAGTAGGATTATTTAAGTTTTTGTCTTGTAGTTGAAAAAGCTTTCTCTTTTTCTTTTATTAGGCAAAGCCTCGCAGATGATCGCGATTCTAGACTCTACTTAATATCTACATCGACTCATGCTTTCAAGAGCTCTGATGCCAATCAAAGGTGACTTAAACAATAAACATAGGTAAATGATAAATATCTAGAAAATATATGAAAAATAAAACTTACCTTACTTTTCAGGCATTTCTAACATTACCTTTGAGTTTAAACCTTATCTTATTTCATTTACGACGACGCGGTTGGCGCAGTGGTAAAGTAACTGCCTACTGAGCCAACGGTCCCGGGTTCGATTCCCGGTCAGGGCAAATATTTGTGTGATGAATTCAATTATTTGTTCTTGGGTCTGGGTGTTATTATCTATATATGTATTTATTAAATATTATATTTTTATCGTCGCCTAGTACCCACAACACAAGCCTTAATTGAGCTTACTGTGGGACTAGGTCGATTTGTGTAATAATGTCCTATAATATTTATTTATTTATTTATTTATTTATTTAAAAAGAAAATTTGTTACGAAAATATAATGTTTTGTAAAAGAGTTTCCATCGATAACTAATTTAGAACGATAAGCAAGTGAATGTCGTCAGGAAATATTTTAATAAGGCTAAACAACTGGCTCGTTTTCCTAGTGTTGCAGCGAAACTTACACATAGAGGCGGTTTTCAATGTGTCTAAAGACAATTTTTTTTTCTAAATTCAATGACTGTTAGCTACACTACGACGTTCACTCCTTTCTCGATATTGATATAGATTTATTTTAAAATACAAGAAGAGCATCTTCTCATAGAATTATTAACGATGGTGTTTGGTAAGTACAGCGGACCTATGGTATTGATTTTAGTTCTAATAAAAAAGAAAATGAAAATAAATATCCAAAGAATAATGTCAATTTTCTTTGGATATTTATTTTCATTTTCTTTTTTATTAGAACTAAACTTCATATAGTTTAAAAATAAATTACCCTTAGATTATGCACGTTTTGTCCAGTTTCATATATAGACGGCAACATGGCCTCACGGGTCTTATTGAAAAATACTCGATACTGTCCTTTCCTTCCTGTGCTTTTATTAAAAATCTCTGCAACGTATTTTAATAAACATATTCTTATTTTTAAAATTCATAATATGAAGTATATTTTTCAAATACTCAGGTTTTAAAGTGATTTAAATTTATTATTAGGTTTGTTCTAATAAATTTTTATTAAATTTTAAGAAGAGCTAATATAGTAGGATGATGCATGTTTAGAATAACCGATACATTGGATTTTTATTGTTGTAGATAAAAAATTGGTTTGTTTGTTTGCAAAAATGCACTAATCTCAGGAACTACTGGTCCCATTTGAAAAATCTTTCAGTGTTATATAGCCCATTATTTTATCGAGTAGTCTGTAATATTATATCATTACACGAAGACTGAGCGGAGCAATACAGGCAAAACTGCGGGACACAGCTAGTAAATAATAGAACACAACATTGTCAACATTCATCAAACAAGTTTTACCTATAATAAAACATCGTAATATGTATGATTACTTATTACGGCCACAGTATAAATATTTACCATGTCCAATCTGGCCAAATAGCCAGATGTAAACAGAGGTGCTATAGCGATGTACCTCGTCTGTGAGATTTACGATCTTGATAAAGGTATTTTCAACGTAAAGGTGTGTTTGGCGATGGAATTATATTTGACTAGCGGTCCGCCCCGGCTTCGCCCGTGGTACATATTTCGCAATAAAAGGTAGCCTATGTTCTTTCTCAGGGTCTAAAGATTATCTGTGCCAAATTTCATCAAAATCGGTCCAGTAGTTTATGCGTGAAAACCATACATACATACATACATACAAACCTTTCCTCTTTATAATATTATAGTATATATAGTATAGATATAGAAATATTACATAGTTGATAGTAATCATTTGTAAGTCTTCTATAATCTATACTTAATATAATAAAGCTGAAGAGTTTGTTTGAACGCGCTAATCTCAGGAAGTACTGGACCGATTTGAAAGATTCGGTGTTAGTTAGCCCATACATCGAGTATCTTCTTAATTAATTTCTTATTATTAAATCTATATCTTATTAAATCTAAGTAATTTTATTATAAATAGTGTTGTGCACCATCGACCTCAATATATTACGTAATTCTCATGATCCTTGACCTAAGGTTGCCTGGAAGAGATCGCTGTATTAGCGATAAGGCCGCCTTTTTGTACGTTTTTTCTATTGTTTGTGTTTTTGTTATTATTTTGTTACTGGTGCAAATAAAGTGTTCATTCATTCATTCATTCGTTCATTCATTCATTCATTCATTCATTCATTCATTCATTCATTCATCGAGGAAGGCTATAGGCTTTATATCATCACGCTAAGACCAACAAGAGAGGAGCAATGTTGGTGAAACCGCAGGGCACAGCTAGTAATCCCCCCAACGGTCCAGGCCTTGTCGTGGCGGAGGGGCTCAGTAGCTCGGAGTTATGGCCCTCTGAGTGAAGCGAAATTGGACCAGCGAGGGGCTGAACGGCTGGTTCAGAGTCGGGGAGACTCAACCGGCCCGACGGCCAGGGCTGGGTGTGGCCCAGCGGCCGCTGTGTGCGGCGTGGGATGGCGGCCAGAGGTCGTGGCTTGGCGGACCCCGTGTCCACTAGGCAAGGGTGGCGCTGAACGGCAGTTGGGAAGCCTCGACTGACCCGACGGCAGAGGTCCTATTTGTGGGCCAGAGAGGAGCCGGCTTTTATGCGGCGGTGGATGGCGGCCAGAGGTCGCGGTGCGGCGGGCTAGCTGGTTTAGCAAGCCACGCCGTGAAGCGGAGGACGGGATCCCGACGCGTCATTGTGATGACGCGCGGAGACTCCTGCAGAGGTGTGGGGCGGCGGCCGCGGTAATACGACCGTCTGCCAACTCGTAATCCGGTCCGTGGGGCCGGACCGAGGGCCGCCACCTCTGGTGAGGTGGGGGCTGCGAGGTAATCTCTATAAAAGTGCGCCGGAGGGTCTCCCGACGTGTATTTCACACATCGGAGGACCTTCCGGCGTGCACTCTCCGGCCGGACGGTGATGGGGTCGGGGGTTCGGGGGAACGCGGATGATGGAGCGGGGAAAGATCCATTGTCTGCGCGTTGGTGGCGTAAGCCTTCGTTCCAGCAGCCGCCAACGAGGGGGGTTCTAGTGGTGGGCCTGGAAACGGGCATCTGCTGGGCGGGACACGCGGTAGAGTCGTAACCGTTCCCGCAGTTCCGTCCAAAGCAGCGCGATGGAACAGAGTGGGGTTTTAGTCGGTAGAAATCCGACATAACCACGGCTCCATCCCCGGGAGCCGGGGGTATCTAAGAAGATTTCCCCACTATAAAAAAAAAAAAAGGGCACAGCTAGTAATAATATAAAGATGAGTTTGTTTGTTTGATCGCTCTCGTTCCTGATGTGAATCAGGAACTACTGGACTGTTCTGGAAAAAAAATTGTGTTAGTTATACTTATAGTACTGACGCAATCGTAAAACCTAGGAATAAATGCAATGCACTTAGTTAAAAACATGATCTAAATATTTAAAAATCTCATCAGTCAGATCGTAATTCATTTTCAACACGTGCGTTAAAAGTTTTGTAATTCACTTGTTGTGTCATGCAGTTTTACCCGCGGGTACAATCAAGTATTTCTATAGCTCATGTGTTATTCTGATGTATTACCTATATAACTATAAAGTTTTATCCGAATCTGGCCAGCACTTTTGAGCCAATTCGTTACAAACATAGTACATAGAAATTTTGTTATATAAAATATGAGTATATAAAGTGATACCATTCGATGTAAATCAAAGGAATTTACAGCAAAAGTTATGTGTTAGCGCAACGTAAGAACAATACCTACAGGTGCCAGGTGTTTTAACTTCAATAAATTTGCGTCTGGTGGTAAAGGAATAATTCTTTTGTTACGACTCTTGTCTAATTATTATCATCACTACATAGTATAAAACAAAGTCGCTTTCCCTGTCCCTATGTCCCTATGTCCCTATGTCCCTTTGTACGCTTAAATCTTTGAAACTACGCAACGGATTTTGATGCGGTTTTTTTTAATAGATAGAGTGATTCAAGAGGAAGGTTTATATGTATAATAACATCCATTAAATAGTGGAGAAGTACTGTTATTTTTGAGGTTTCTAATGTGATGTCGTAAAAAAATTACATTTTTTCCGCTTACATTGCAAACGCAGGCTAAACCCTACACCCGTGTGGAGTTTCTGGTCTCCCATCGGGCGCGTCCCCAGGTGGCGGATAGGGGCAGGCCCCCCAGATATGGGGGGTACCGGCTACTCAGCCGGCGCGGACCAAAACCAGCGAGGAGGGGCGGGAGGCCTCACTCACTGGCCGGAGGGCTGCTAAATAATACTCCTAGGTGATGGTATGTGCGCAGCATCACCTAGTACTGGGGTTGGGGCCGATGAGGCCGCTGGGCCGAAAGGGCCCAGCCCTAGGTAGCGGCTGGCGGGTTTAACCCGGCAGGCGTACTGCAAACTGGAGGAGAGAGAGGAGATGATGGAGGTAAGTTTTAAAAATAAACTACCCCAGGAGGGTACCACCAAAGGTGGAGAATCCCTCCCTGAGTCCAACTCAGGCTGCCCCACGTATTCTGGGGGGGGGCAAAAACTTACGCAGAGACACTGTGGAGGTGGGTTCCCAGGCCTCCTCGGTGCCAAAAGCTACTGGATCGAATGACGACACTGGCAAACGGACAATGGACTACAACGATGTTATGCAAAGCGATACGGATGTTGGGGTAGGGACGCGCGCTCAAACGGAGCGTGTGAGAACTAGGGGGAGGAAAGCTGGACCCAGTGGACTGTCTACGGCAACGTCTGTAGACAGCCTCATGACGGTCCAGTCATACGAAGAGGACCGATTGTGGGCAAAGCGCAAGCGGTCTTCTGGAGCGAGCTGCTCGGGATCCTCCACAGAGGGACAAACGCGCACGGCCAAGAAGGGTGCCAAGAGGGGCAAGGGACGATCATCAGGTGTGGCGCGGCCTACGGCCGCAAGGAGAGCTCTGGCGGACTTGGTCGCCGCACGAAAAGCTCTTGTGCTCGCAGGCGGCAAGCCCGAGACTGAGCGAGAGACCCAGGTCTTGAGAAGCTCCCAGGCTGTGGAAGCAGAAGCTGGCGGCGGACGGACAGACGAAAATGAATCCACCGCAGCCCTCCGGCGCCGCATTGAGGAGAACCTTGCTGTAATAGAAGCAAAATCCTCAAGCCTGAAGGGGACGTCGAAACGGACCCTAAAGGATGCGTCGGAGGCGATCCAAGAGGCGGTCGCACTGCTGGTGCAGCGCACCGCCTCCGAAGAGACACGGCGGCTTCAGGCCGACAATACCAGGCTCCATGGGGAGATTGCGGCCCTCCGCAAGGAGATGGCGGACATGAAAGCTACGCTAGGGGCTGCACATCATACGCAGCAGCAGCAGACGGACTCTGACCTGACCGCGAACATCATGCGGCAGGTTGGAGAAATGGTAAACGCCCGGCTGGATGTGCTGGAGGAACGCCTACCTCCAGTAAGGCGCGTGAGGCCGCCACTAGCGGCGGATGATAGGACTAGGGGGATGGCGGTTAGCCAAGGGCTAACCGAGGACTTCCCTCAACTCCCGCCTCCAAAGGCTACTAAGAGGGCGCCTGCAAAGGCTGCGAATAAAAATCAGGGCGAAAAGCGGGCTGTTGCACAGCCTGTGGGTACCGGTCCGGCCCCAAAGGCCAATCAAGGAAAGGGAGGTAAGAAGGCGGAGCGGCGTCCCGAAAAGGTTGCCCCGTCTACGTCTACCGCTCCCCAGCAGCAACCGCCTAAACAAGGGTGGACTCTGGTGGAGAAGAAGAAAAGGAAGAAAAACAAGGCGGGGGATAAAGCACGTGAAAGGGCCCCTAAACTCCGCTCTCCCTCGTCCTCGGCTGTGGTCATAACCCTGCAGCCGGGTGCGGAGGAGCGCGGTGTAACGTACGCCTCCGTGATGGCTAGATCTCGGAAAGATATCGACCTCGCGGCGATCGGCGTTAGCGCCTTGCGCTTTAAGCGTGCCGCCACCGGGGCCAGAATTCTGGAAATACCGGGCACTACAAGTGCAAAGGAGGCGGACGCCCTTGCTGGTAGACTACGCGAGGTGTGGGGCGAAGATACCATCAAGGTATCCAGGCCGATAAAGTGCGCGGAGGTTCGGGTCACTGGTCTCGACGATTCGGTGGCTGCCGATGAAGTCGCAGCTGCAGTCTCCCGGGTGGGTGAGTGCCCCGCGGACCAGGTCAAGTGTAGTGGTCTGCGCGTGGGCTCGAGGGGCTCCACCACGGCGTGGGTGAGTTGCCCGGTAGCCGCCGCGAAAAAGGTGGCGCAGGCTGGGCGCATCCTTGTTGGATGGGTTTCCGCGGGGGTCTCGCTTGGCGCAGTGAAGCCGCAACGCTGCTTCCGGTGTCTGGAGGTGGGGCACGTAAGAGTCATGTGCTCATCGCCGACGGACCGGAGCAACGTCTGTTATCGGTGTGGCGAAGATGGGCACAAGGCTGCAGGGTGCTCTGCAACCGCTCATTGTGTCCTCTGCGCCGAAGCAAGACTGCCTGCGGGACACCGGCTCGGGGGCCCGGCCTGCAAAGCCCCTAAGCGGAAGAGAGGAGGCAAGAGTCGCGATGGCCCAGTAGTCGCATCGCGTTCCTGCCCTGCGCCACTAGAGGCGCCTGTGGAGGTAGAAGGAATGGAGACGTAGCGATGGCCCTCCGCTTTCTTCAAGCCAACATTAACCACTGCGCCAGAGCTCAAGATCTGCTGCTCCAGAGTCTGGCGGAGTGGATGATAGATGTGGCGGTGGTAGCTGAGCCATACTCGGTACCTCTCCGGGATAACTGGGTGGGGGACGTGGATGGCTTGGTGACGTTAGTGGCTCAGGGGGGTGTGACTATGGAACGAGTTGTCCAACGGCGGGGCTGCGTCTCGGCTTCAATCAGAGGATACACGGTGGTCGGAGTGTACTTCTCTCCCAACCGCGGACTGGACGAGTTCGAGCAGTTTCTGGCAGAGTTGGGGGAGCTGATTGAGCTCGCCCGTCCTCAGCCTATACTTCTGGCCGGAGATTTCAATGCCAAGTCAATGGCATGGGGATCTTCGGTGAGGAATGCGCGGGGAGCGGTATTACAAGACTGGGCGGTTGCGGCCGATCTCTCGGTGCTCAATCGTGGGTCAGAACTAACGTGTGTGAGGCAAAGGGGTGGATCCATCGTCGACGTCACGTTTGCAAGCCCCCCCCTTGCACGGCGAATCGAGGATTGGAGGGTTGTTACCGATGTGGAGACGCTGTCGGACCACCGTTACATCCGCTTCAGCATATCTGCGCCCTCGATTGCCTCCAGCCGGTCTTCCCGGACTGATAGGCGTCCACGCTGGGCACTTCGGAGTCTCGACAGGGACCTTCTGATTGAGGCTGCCATAGTGCAGTCGTGGTTGCCTGCGCCACAGGACAGTTCGGTCGAGGATGAAGCAGCATGGCTGGCAAACGCTATGGTGCAGGTTTGCGACGCGTCGATGCCCAGAGCCCGCTCTACTCCGCGCAGACGTCGGATGTACTGGTGGTCTGCCGAAATCGCCCAGCTGCGCACTTCTTGTGTGGCTGCGAGGCGGGCGTACACCAGACACCGGCGCCGGAGATGGCGCGATGAGGAGGAGGAAACGCGACTATATGCCGCTTACAGGGAGTGCGTGACGGCTCTGCAGGAGGCAATCGGCAGCGCCAAGGATCGGGCCTGGGACGAAATGCTTGAGAGCCTAAACCAAGAACCGTGGGGTCGGCCGTACAAGCGGGTAAGGCAGAAGCTCCGCCCGTGGGCCCCTCCCCTGTCTCAGTCCCTCGAGCCTCGTTTACTGGAACAGATAGTAGCAACCCTGTTCCCAGAGAGGGGAAGCCTTGCCAACGGCGGCCCAGATGCCTTGACAACGGCGGCGACGTCTGACGAACAGGAAGACTCTGCAGGTGTATCTGTTCCAGATGTCACCCGGGACGAAGTGGAAACAGCGGTGGGGCGACTCAAGCAGAAGAACACCGCCCCAGGCCCAGACGGAATCCCTGGTCGAGCCTGGGTGCTGGCGATGGAGGCTCTCGGACCCCGAGTAGAGCAGTTATTTTCAGCCTGCCTTCGGCAGGGCCAATTTCCCCGCAGGTGGAAGACGGGGAACTTGGTCCTTCTGAGGAAGGATGGACGCCCGCAGAACTCACCCACTGCTTACAGGCCTATCGTTCTGCTTGACGAGGTGAGCAAGCTTTTTGAGCGCGTTTTCGCAGCTCGCCTCGTCAACCATTTAGAGGGAATAGGTCCGGACCTCAGCAACAACCAATTTGGTTTTCGCCGGGGGAGGTCTACGCTCGATGCCATAACGCGTGTGAGGGCGACTGTGGAGAGCGCGACTGAGAGCGGCGAGGTTGTTCTGGCGGTGTCCTTGGACATCGCCAATGCCTTCAACACCCTGCCGTGGGAGAAGATTCTTGACGCGCTCCACTTTCACCGCGTTCCGGAATATATGATGCGCCTACTGCGATCATATCTTTCGGACAGGGCTGTGGCGTATCCTACCCGGGATGGGTGGAGCGAGAAGGAGGTCTCGTGCGGTGTTCCACAGGGTTCAGTCCTCGGACCTCTCCTGTGGAACATTGGATACGACTGGGTCCTGCGCGCCGCAAATCTCCCAGGTGTCGGCGTAACCTGCTACGCGGACGACACCCTGGTGACCGCGCGTGGTGCCTCGTATGACGAGGCGGCTCTCCTAGCTGCCGCGGGGGTGGCGGACGTGGTGGGTCGCATTCGGCGGCTGGGTCTCGAGGTGGCGCTAGAGAAGTCGGAGGCTATCTTCTTTCCCGGCCGTCGAAGGCTACACAGCGCTGGATCGGAGATCCGGGTTAGCGGGGTGCCCATCAAGGTTGGATCCACAATGCGGTACCTAGGCATTGTGCTGGACAGCAGATGGAGGTTCGTGGAGCACTTCCGTCGCCTCGCCCCCCGTCTTGTTGGGGTGGCCGGGGCACTGGGAAGCTTGCTCCCAAACCTTAGGGGTGCCAGGGGTGGGTGTCGCCGTTTGTATACAGGCGTAATCCGCTCCATGGCCCTCTATGGGGCCCCCATCTGGGCAGATGCCTTAAGCGCCCGTAATAGACCATTCCTGCGGAGACCGCAGCGGGTCATGGCGCTTAGGGTAGTGAGGGCGTACCGCACGGTCTCATTCGAGGCAGCGTGCGTGATGGCCGGAACGCCACCGTGGGAACTGGACGCCGAGATGCTCGCGGACGTGTATCGCCGCGTCTCGGCGTCCAAGTTACTTGGGCTCAACCCATCCTATGAGGAGGTTGAGCAGTGGAGGGATGAGGCCGTCGAACGGCGGTTCCGGGAGTGGGAACGCCGGCTCGAAGAGCCCAGCGCTGGAGAGCGGACGGTCGCAGCAATTCGACCGGTGCTGCGAGAGTGGTGCGACAGGCGGCATGGGGCCATAACCTTCCGCCTTACACAGGTACTGTCCGGGCACGGTTGTTTCGGGCGGTATCTGTGCAAAGTCGCGAGGAGGGAGCCCAGCATGGCTTGCCATTGGTGCGCCTGCCCGGAGGACACGGCAGATCATACTCTTGCCGTGTGCCCCGCGTGGGCCGAGCCTCGTGCTCGCTTGGTCGCGGTCGTCGGGTCGGATCTCTCTCTGCCTTCCATAGTTCGAGCAATGGTGGGCAGCGACAGATCCTGGCGCGCGGTGATCACGTTCTCTGAGGACGTGATCTCGCGGAAAGAGGAGGCAGAGCGGGTCCGCGAGAGGGATCCTCACGCGGACCCGATCCGGCGCCGACGCCCTATTGGGCGTCGTCGTCGTGTTGCGGCTGATTTACGCGGCCGCAACCAGCCTCCCTAACGAGGGGAGCCGGGCGATGGAGCGGGGATTTAGTCCATCGTCCGGAGAGATGTGGTGGCGTGAGACGTGTTCCGCTCACGCCGCCCCATGAGGTTAGAGCTGGTTGGCTCACAATTTGTTTTGGCCCGGCGACGGGCAGCCGCTGACGGGGTCGCGGAAGAATTCTACCATACCCGTGGCCCCGTCGTTGATGCGGCTTGACGGAACACAGTGGGGTTTTGGTCGGTAGGAATCCGACATAACCCACGGCCCCTTCCCCGGAGGCCGTGGGTATCTATGCAAGATTTCCCCACTTAAAAAAAAAAAAAAAAAAAAAAAAAAAAGGCTAAACCCTACAAGTTTTATCAAAATAATGTACTAAATATTATACACATTGAAAAGGTCTACAGAAAAGTCCGCGATGGTATATGTCTATCTTTTATGGATAACCAACAATAACTTTTTTTTGTCATTTACTTTTTACGACAAATAATGGCTAATTTTCGATGCGGTTTTAACCAATACTGCATTAATCCTTAACCAATTAAATACCTTGAATACATTGTTCATTTAATATAGATCTATATGGCCCTTTACACCGTATGATTTAAGTGAATATTTTCGAAGATATTACAGATTTAAAAATTGCTGGACGTAGCGTTTGCGGCGGTACCGGCCGGCCGCCCGCGGCTATCTATTTTATACCCGTACGAAGTCGGAGCGGGCCGCTATGTTTTTATATACAACGTTCACAGTTTTTCTGTAGTGTATTTAGTATCAGCATTGCACCCGTGCGAAGCCGGGGCGGGTCGCTAGTTGAAGATAATTTATAATGCACTGTTAACTGTTTAAATAAGTCATAAGTTAGGAGAAAGTATTTTATAGGTCTATTTTTAGGATACGAAAGTAAAGATCTGAGAGCTTAATGCATTAAAACAAGATTAAAACATTATTAAGGAAAACAATGATTTAAGGATAGATTTAAATATATTTCTGCTCTGCTCGTTCTTTCCAAAGACAAATTAGTTAATAAAGGAGTATGAAAAAAGATTACAAATAGGTACTTAACACATTATTTTTCAAATTTCGCAAGTCTAGGAAAAGCTTTGTGAATTTAAATGCTATATAAAATAACTAGATCTTATACCACGCTTACTCTCCTACTTCTCAGCTCTCCTTTGCTTTTTGGTTGTCTGGAAGAAATCGCTCATGAGCGATAAGACCGCCTACTGTACCTTAACCTCTTGTGCTGTTTTTTATTGCCTTTCTGTCAACTTCATCTGTGTGTACAATAAAGTATTTTTATTATTATTTATCCTATTAATATTAAAAGTTTGTATGGATGTTTGTTACTCTTTCACGCAAAAACTACTGAACCGATTACAATGAATTTTAGCACACATATAGAGGGTAACTTGGATTAACACATAGGATAGGTTTTATCCCAGAAATCCCACGGGAACGGGAACTATGCGGGTTCAAAACTTAGAAAAAAATTCAATGCAATTAGGTTCATTCATTTGTGAGTAAGAATGCCACAGACAAACACATAAAGAAGTCTTCTATAAAATAAAGTCAAAATAACTATAGTTGCAAACGCTATGTAGAGCTATCAAGAATTATTTATTAATATTATGTTTTATACATTTTCTTTTAATTTCTTTTCCAAAGTATTTGAACTAATTAGAGTTTCGTTTCCGCTGAACATCAAACCAAGGAAGTTAATAATTAAAATACACCTGTTTTAATATAATTATGGCTATGAATAAAAACGTCTTTCGCACAATATACAGAAGCGGAAATATCTTTGAAAATATAAAATGTATCGACACGCGCGTTACAGTTTATTTTTAAACGCCACATAGAGATGAGTTAAAAACAGATATGACACGATGTTTTTTTACATTTCAGCTCAAAGTATTAGCTTAAAACTATTCGTAATTCCTAAGTGGTTTTTTGACAAAGTTGTTGTTTTTGTGGTTCCCTAATTGTTTGCTATTCATTCATATTTTTTTTTTCGAAATATTTCCAGTAGCGATGGGTTTTCTGCTAAAAAGCTCAAACTGATTTGCTCTTAACTAAATAAATAAGTATTGTGGCAAAACTTAAATTATTTTCTTCTATGATATTTTCTACTTTAGTACGGTGTATATCATAATATAGATATTATATGATTTTATAACATTCCAATCTAATCAAAAACTCTGCTTACAAAACATCACAATGTAACCTGCCTCTAAGAGATGCCCCCATTTCAGTACAAACTCACTTTATACTCTATGGCATCTAGCTGGCCAACGGAAGTGTTATGTTTCAAAGCGTTCCTGTTACCTGTTCACTAAATATATCCGCTGTTCGCTTTGATGGCGGAGGTGTAGCACACAACCGGTAGGGCGGCACGGGTGTGGTAATCGCTGTCAAAGAATAGTTTGGAATGCAGATAATATAGTATTATTGACTTGGAAGGAGACGAGTTAACCTTGATGATATATTATAGCACTAGCTTTTCGCCCGCGGCTTTTTCCGTGTGGTCAAAAGAATTGCCAATACGAATGTGAATTTTCAATTTGGAAAAAGTAGTTTTTGCCTCAATCTAACTATCTCCAGACATAAATATAATATCATCAAGTCGCTCCGTTGCAACGCGAAAGAAAGACAAACACAAGTAGAATAAAATATGATTTATTTATTATTTATTTATATGCATATAATTTTAGTCTTACCTCGAATCAAAATAAAGCGCTTAAAAACTGTAAATAAAAACCCAATTTAAACAGCATCAAATCTCAATTCGTTTAAGTTTCTCCCTGCGGGATCACGACTGTACCATGTTAATGTATTTATACCTTACTGTATGCATTTATAAAGCTTTTTAGTTCTACTTGGTGATTATCGAAATAACGTGGTTTTATATGAATTAGTGGCCAAGTGCGAGTGGCCTCTTGTATTATCTTATCTTAATCTTAATCTTAATACTATTATAAAGGCGAAAGTTTGTATGGATGTATGGATATATGGATGTTTGTTACTCTTTCACGTAAAAACTACTGAACCGATTACAATGAAATTTAGCACACATATAGAGGGTAACTTGGATTAACACATAGGATAGGTTTTATCCCGGAAATCCCACTGGAACGGGAACTATGCGGGTATTCCTTTGAAAACGCGGGCGAAGCCGCGGGTGGAAATCTAGTTTAAAATACACGTTTGATTATTAACTGAAATCGTTTTATGTTTTCCATATTATTAAAAACTAGCTTTCCGCCCGCGGCTTCGCCCGCTTTGTCTAAAACCTAATAAATTATATAGTTACCAAAACCTTCCTCTTGAATCACTCCATCTATTACAAAAAACTGCATCAAAATCCGTTGCGTAGTTTTAAAGATTTAAGCATACATAGGGACATAGGGACAGAGAAAGCGACTTTGTTTTATACTATGTGTAGTGATTAACGGAATAAAATTCGCATTTTAGGATCAATACGATAATTATTTAGGTGGTGGCCCATATGGAGATAAAAAGTTACAAATATAGCCCACATTCCAAAAACAATGTACCTTTCAACTATGTAGTTGGTAAAATTATCAAAATCTGTTAAGCAATGTTTACACTTATTAATTTACAAACAAATGGAAAAAAAATCAAATTTTTCTGTTTTAAATATTGGTAAAGAAGTGAGATAATAATCACTCACATTTATTAATTTTATTTAATGCATTATGCATAAAGTTTGTATGTATGCCCAACAGAAATATTATGCCATCAAATTTAACGCCGAGTTTCATAGTGTTTACAATAATACTTCCTTATATCTGTTCTCGGTAATAATATTAATGATCTGTGCTATTTAACGTAACAAAATATTGAACCGATATTGATGAAACTTTTAAAATATATACGTCATATAAATATATGTAGGTACATGCCTATTTACTAGCTTTCCGCCCGCGGCTTCGCCCGCTTTGTCTAAAACGTAATAAATTATATACCTACTAAAAACTTCCTCGTGAATCACTCAATCTATTAAAAAATACGCATCAAAATCCGTTACGTAGTTTTAAAGATTTAAGCATACATAAGGATTAAGGATATAGAGACAGACAAAGCGACTTTGTTTTATACTATGTATTGATAATGTATATTTTCCAAATGATTTTGAATATTTCCAGCTTCAAATTTTGCAGTAAAGATAATAAGATATCTTGGACACACATACTACACGTATTCTTACTCCAACTAAAAATATAACCTCACTCCCGCTAATAAGGTTTATTTTACCACAAATCAGTATTCATCTAAAAACCATATCACATTACATCTGCCCCTGAGGTGTCCAGTGACGTATGAAACCGGAAATTAGGTCGAAGCCTGCTCTGGGCGGCATTTCCGGTGACACCTACTGGATAACCACTTTGAAGATGCCCTGATATCAAATAGTTTGGATAAATATTCGTATGGAAATTGATAAGAAAAACAAAGTATATTAAAAAGGTATAGAATTATTTATGAACTAATAACCACAGTTTAAAACGTACAATTACATTATTTTTACGTAGTAATTACTAAATAGTTACTACGTAAAAATTACGTTGTGGATTTGTATCTATAAAATCTAAAATAAAATCGAAGTACAAAAAAAAGCTTTCTAATGGTCCGAAGTTCTTAATTAATAAAGGTAATTACGATGTATTTCTGTAACTTATTAACTACTAGGCTATACTACACAAAAAATCCTTCTTCCCGCTCATACTCATTACACTTTTCGATTAGATAATCACCATCCAACAAAAACACGGCGACAATTTTCACGCGTACGTACAGTCAGGATCAAAAATGATTAAAACAAAAAGGCGGGAAACAATAGCCGCCCGCGGCGCTCGCCCCAATCTGTCAGACCCGAGTGTCACCTGTCAGCTGTCACCTGTCACCGGGATGACAGGTGTCAGAGTCCACCTGAGATTAAAAGTTTACAGTTCTGCGTGCGACTGTGCTATGCGGAAGTGTTCGCTTTGATGTCGTTTTTTTTTTGTTTGCGGAGTAAGGTGTGATAAAGGAGTTTTTGTTGTAAGAAGGTGGTGTGGAGATCAATAATTATGATGCCTTTTTGAATTGTATCGCGTAGACTGCACACTATATTATATTTTATTCATAAACCTTGAAAACCAGATTTTCTTTAGGTATACTAGCAATGTTGTACAAAATTTAAATACCTAGATATAGGCAGAATTTTCTATTTATCATAGCCCAATAGTATTGAAATAGCTTGTTTAAACTTATAAAAGACCTTTGCGATCACTTTAACGGCACGAATAGAGTTTTAATTAATATGGATTTTTTCAGTTCATCCTTCATTTTTTTCCTATACTATCTTATTTTGGCTATATTAATAAATTATAATTAATATAATATTATTGAATAAATCATTGATATGATAAAATACATTAAGATAACATATTTGGACAGAAAACAAATTCCTAACATTCCCTAGAGTCATTTGAGGTGGTGCAAAAAATATACAAATATTAAATCACAGTTTATTTCAGTCTGTTCTAGTTGGCTGTTGTACCAACACCTTACTTTTAGTAATTTGTTAAATATAATTGTTAATTAGAGCTAATTTATGTGTGCGTGGGATTATAATGATTATGGCACTCACCTACACATGCCTAACTAAACATTGTTTAGTGAAGTAAACACAAAAAGTTTTGTAAGTTTGTCCGTGACTAAATGAAACTCTAAGAAACGAAATAATCGAATAAAGAAATACGATGTTATTTAAAAATTAAACAGATGTAATTAAAAGTTCAAGCATATCAAAAACTAGAAGTATAAAATACTATTATATTATGCAGAGCATCTCTACAAAGGAAAATACCACAGACATGTATAAAATACATTTATCAAGTATTTCTAAGGCATTTATTTTGCATTTTTAACATTGCAGCTTACATATTGGCAAAATGTATTGACTTCGTTAGCACTTGCCTTTGTCTATGGATTTATAAATAAAAGTGAATACCTCAATACATAAAAATTGAATTTAAGTAAAATTTGTAAATATTTATACTCCAAAATATGTGAACTAGAAAAAAAATTAACACACATCTACGTACTCTACCTAAAACTATAGTAATACTAACACATTACCTAAGTATAACACCTAAAAACAATTCGCAGCAATTCATCTATTTATCCCCGTATCATTAACACTAATAGCATTCCGTATTCAATGTAAATAAATAAAAAGAGAAGTAAAACAGCTGCGTCCACGCGCAATTACCTGAAGCTCACTTTTTGATGGCTTCCCGCCAAAACTGTTTTGGCGCGACATCGTCTCCATTCAACACACGTCACGGCTTCCTTCATGTTACTTTTTTTTAGAACTTGTATCAGAATTTATCGGACGTTAGATGTTAAAAATTGTGGATTTTGTAAAAAAAATTGGGTCATTCTTTGATTTATAGGTACTCGGTTTGTTAAGTGACAATTCCAAACCCTTAAAACGTATCCTGTGTAGGTATTTATTACTCCAGTTGGAATATGTAAAAAAAGTGAAGTCCCATGTCCCCTAGTGGGGTACCTAAGGCAGATGCTTTATACATCTGTTTCACTGATCTATTTTCTTTAGGGACAAGTAGGTGATCAGCCTTCTGTGTCCTGCCAGACCGAGACATTTCTTTTTTCTTCGTCTCCACCGGGAATCGAACCCAGGACCCCTCGATGCTACGCTCACACGTCCACCACTGTACCAAGAAGGCGGTCAGTTGGAATATGAGTGGGGCCAAAATGATATAGTATAATATGTAACTTAAGTAGATTGTCGGACAGTATCCATTCATATAAGTATTTACTAATTCAAAAAGAAGGTCTACATCGTCCGGAAAAACAATTATTGATAAATTATTTTTTTACTAAAAAATAACATTTGAAATTCGTATTAAATTAAGTCTTGAAGAATTAAAAACCGTCATTACATTTCAATACAAACCACCTGAACTTGAACACAAAAAATAGAAACAGTAAGAAAATATAAATACAAATTGGGTTCAGTAAAAAGCCCTAATTCCCGTCAACCTATCGGATTGCAATTTGCCTGCAATTGAGGGCATGGGAGATATATTTTACCCCTGAGGCAGGTACAGAGGTATTGACTCGTATTACTTGAGGTACCTACTTAGTTCTAATTTTATCAAAGGTTTAAAAGGAAAATCTGTCTCTGCTTTAATTAAATGCTTTAATTAGAAAATAAACGATAGGTATTGCACGCCTCATAAGCGAAGCGTTGAGGTGGGTACTACTGTCACTTCGCGCAAAACATCTGATTTTTCAAACTTAAAATGTTTTTATGTATCATACATTGCACTTGTAAGATAATACATACACACACATATTAAGAAAAAACACTATTTTTAACATTCATGATATTTTTGATGTCATTTTTGTTATTTAAACTAGTTAAAAAACAGTTTAAAAAAGTTCTGTCTTGGACGTCCGTGTGTCTGTATGTGCGGAGGATTTTCTTGTTAACACGATAGCGACCGAAATACTTTACTTTTTTTAGGTATGCTCAGGAATAGAACCCTTTCATTTTTCAGGGTCTGATTCGATGTGGTTTAATTGTTATTAAATAAACAAAAATAATAATTAATAAATAATTATTAAAAAAAAAATTATAAGGCGTGCACTTTTGGATCTTCCAAACTATTGTTAAATTAATATGATCACATAGAATAAATTCATAGATATAGCAGGTTTTTATAGAGAGCAACAGACGTTTTAAATATAACGGTGTGGAATAAGATATATTCTCAAGCTATTTATTTAATAAAAGGTGTAGTCTTAGCGTGATGATTATAATTTAGCCTATAGGTTTCCTCGATAAATGGGAAATCTATAACACAGAAAGAATTATTCAAATCGGACACATAGTTCTTGAGATTAGCGCGCTCAATAAACAAACGAACTTTTCAGTTATAGATTTTTGAGTACGTTTTCTAGGTCAATTCAGATATAAGATAATTTCCAAAAATATTGATGAACCGACAAAACAACAGATAGGTAAATAAGAAAACATCAACTACTTCCTTCCAACTGCGTGTGACAATAAAATTTTAGGTTACAGACTAAGGTGCCAAATCCGACTCATATGCAGTTAGCACGTCAAGGTGTACATAATATTTTGGCAACGGGTATTTATCGTAACGGTTTCACATTTTTGTTTAAATTACTTTCATGTCTCTTTATTTATATCGTTAAATGTAATTGAATTATATGACGCAATTTCGTTAACGTTTAATTTTTATGTTGTTAACACTAGAGCGCACGCGCGGGGGACATAGGTCACCCAGTGCTATATATTGCTAAATATTTTTTTAAACAATCGTGCTTGAGTGTTGTTGTCTCAGGTATTCCCCGACTACCAATCACCGGACATTTTAGCAGCGTATCAGCTTCCTTGGTGCAACGAAGTGTACTCTGCGAAAATATAAAAGTACATGGGTGACGCATGTCCCCCGCGCGAGCGTTCTAGGAAGTTTTTGAAATCATACAATTACGAGTGAAAATCAAGTATACCGCTTTTATTTTTTACTGCTCTTATGATCAATTTATACTTTTAAGAAATTATTAATATATGGGTAACTAAAATCGAAATAAAATACTCATATTCGAGTGCTAGGACATACTTATTTTTTATCCATACCTACTATAATATTATAAATGCGAAAGTAACTCTGTCTGTCTGTCTGTTACTCAATCACGCCTAAACTACTGAACCAATTTTTATGAAATTTGGTATGGAGATATTTTGATACCCGAGGAAGGACATAGGCTACTTTTTATCCCGGGAAAATGACGCAATCCCGGAAATCCCACGGGAGCGGGAACTATGCGGGTTTTCTTTGACTGCGCGAGCGAAGCCGCGGGCGGAAACCTAGTTGAAAATAAAATTTTATTGGATAAGAACAACTTATTCTTAAACTTTATAATTAGATGATTATTTTTACCAAATTTGTAGTTTCCAAAGTAAAAAAAACTGATTGATCACAATAAGTAAAAAATTAGTTACTTTTCACAGAGGTTTATGTTTAGCTCATAATTTAAGTAAAATGAGAAAATATTGATATTTTTTTTGTTTCATCACTTAAAAATAAAGTTGATTCATAAATAAGTACTTCGTTTACTTTTTTAACTACGATTTTTATGAAAAAAACGTGCGTCGTATTGGGTGACATATGTGACCCACGCGTGCACTCAAGGAAAATTTTAGGCGCGAGCGCTCTAGTGTTAAGTAAGTAGTCGGCATACGATTATATCGATACCTACTTGTATAACACGTCACTAAAGTCGTTGTCTCTAAAATTTACTAGTTAGGTATAGGTACTCAATCTCCATCACTACGTACCTAGTGCAACAATAGGTATATAAAAACAATAAGTCACCTACTATAAGTACCTAGATATAGATACCTACATAAAATATTCATATAACCATGGACCCAATATACTCTAGATAGTGGTCCATGATATAACTAAAGCTTACTAACACTATATACCCACTATAACCTGTACTATTAACTATTCTGTGCTATAACACAGCACATCACTAAAACCGACTCGCACACGCACATCACTAATTTCCACAAAACTCGATACAGTCCCATCACTACTAATGACAGTCCCAGGTGAGGTGTCCACACATCATTACGCGGCAGGATTTCCGCTAGGGACGCGCTAAAATACCATGTAATAGATATTAGATGTCGGTTTATCTTTCTACAACTAATCATAGTACACCTGCTTTTTTAAAGTTATTTGGCAACGCTACTAGCAGTTTTCGTTTGAAAAATTGCTGATTTTTATGATAATTTTTTGACACGTTTTTGTGAAGTTGATGTTTTAAATAACATGGATAAAATGAAAGAGATAATGTTCACTAATCGTCGTATCAATTTGATTTTTAATCCCACTTTTACTTATATTTTAGAGGTTTGTGAGGATTGATGTAAATCTCTACGAAAAAACAGAGATAGATTATTTTTATTTATTTATTTATTTATAGGTAG
Organism: Colias eurytheme; assembly: GCA_907164685.1. Classification (NCBI taxonomy): domain Eukaryota; kingdom Metazoa; phylum Arthropoda; class Insecta; order Lepidoptera; family Pieridae; genus Colias; species Colias eurytheme. The sequence continues at coordinate 3,289 of CAJQZN010038585.1, read as the reverse complement.
GTACCTAGTTTGTTAAAATCACATAAGTAATATAATAAATTCCACCCGTGCACTACCTAGTGCTTCAAGTCGCAGGGTTAAGTAAGATTAAGTATATCTATAATAATTAAAAACTGTTTTGTTTGTCTGTAATTTCATTTTTAAAAACTTACTAAAATGTATCATTGCCAAGAAATGATAATATTTAACTGCTATATTATGTACACGGTACAGTCCATCTCAAATGAAAATACAATAAATTTCCTCATTAACCTGACTATACGATCACATAAATTATCTCTATTATTAGAAGTTTTTTTGTTTGAAAACATAAAAAATGTTGAAGAATCTAAATAATAAAAACATCTCATGTCAGACTTGCAAAATTTATAGGTAGGTATTCTACTTACCTATACAATTATTTACCTACTTCTTACATTTCCGTTCAAAAGCTCATAAATCTCTACATTTTAAAAATTTTAAATTTATTAAAACTCAAAATTCATTAGTTTTAAAAATTATTCACATCACTATTTACCACTTTATAGATATATCTACAGAACATCTTAGATAAACATTGTCTGATTGTACTCAGCAGGTGTGCCGCACCGCCTTCGCATCGATCCGACAGGTGTACAGCTCTCTGATTGGTGGAAATTCAAGGTGAGACAGGTGTGGACCAATCAGAGCTCAGCTCGCTTTTATATCTGATTCGATAAAGGTTACTTGTGAGGTGGGAGCGGTTTAAAGCCTTCGCTTGATCACTTGTGTATGTAAGGATGCATGTGTAAGTAGGTATATGGAAATTGTATATGAATAATGAAGCGCTTTTCCCAAATTTTTAATAACCTAAGATGAATGATGGTATCCGTAGGATTCTACGGATTTTAATGCAGAACAACAGCTATTGGTAGGTAGGTTGGTAATTAATTGCTAAACATACCTAACCATTAACCACAATACTATGAACTGTCTGTGTTTATTATTTATGTAGGTATTGTATTTAGTACCTATTTGTTTTATTAAGTATTTAACCGAAATTGAACTCCAACAAAATACACATACTAACAAGTTAACAACGCAACAAAAATTTACAAATCTAAACAGTAGGTAGGTATTTAACCCAAAAAATCGACTGACACGATTTGCCAATACCATAAATCCCGCTACGTCATTGCAATTCATATATCTGTCACACGGTAAGTAGGTATCTATACGAATTGGATAATTTAAAAAACAATTTTACAATAATGCTCTGCCGGCTGTTCCTGACATAAATTCTAGCTCGTTTCATGTCTAGATGCTGAGTTATGATCTAGATTTTATTCTAGACTGAATCTGGAATGTCTTTATTATCGAGAGGGATTTTTGGAATGGTTAGATGGTTTTAAGTTATGCAGGAATTTGTAAAATTTCAGACATTTTTGATATTAGGTATTTGTTTGATATTTTGAAAATATAATGCCCAACCATAATCTTAATTTACCTAAATAAATCTCGTGTCCTAAACCACTTAACCGATTATAATAAAATTCGCACACCATGTGCAGTTCGATCCAACTTGAGAGATAGGATAGTTTAAACACGTAGGTACCACGGGCGAAGCCGGGGCGGACCACCAGTTATTATATAGGTACCTATTTAGCAAATTTTTTCGTAACAATATTTTAATAGATTTCTTAACTAATTTTTAAAGTTTGTATTGCCTTAACTACACTGTTTTTAATTTAACCGTTAGGTACCTATACTCTACTTCGGCAAAATGTAACAAATATCCTACCCTTAGTCCTCATAAGCTTTCACGTTTATCATAGGTACTAGTAGTTGTTTCTACAGACCATAATATAAAAATAGGGGTTTATCTCTTGTCTCTTGTACCTATATACCCACTCTACAATACCTAGTGTATTGTAGAGTCTCTTGTAGAGTAGGTATTTCATATACGAACATTGATAGGTACGGTCTGCCTATTATGTTATTTAATTCAAAAGTATAGCAAATAATTCACAATTAAAAAAGGACTAGCAAAGCGGAAAAGGAAAAGTAAAATAAGACAACACGTTCTTCCGGATGACCCACTATTTAATATATTTCAAAGTTAACGAAACACAACGTGAGCTAAAATGAACTGTATTCTAATGGCATAGAGTGCATTATACCAAAACGCAATGTCCTGTAAATTTTAATGGGCCCCGTACACAGTAAATCTGTAATATTCAGATCCGGTGTTTTCGCAGAAACATAAAATGCACATAAATATGATAAAATTATAGCAATGCATGCTGTTCATAATTTTATTTATTTATTGTAACAATTTCTTCGTCAATTTTCATTTTTAGTCAGATGTGATGTGCAAGGCAAAACGGCTTAGGCCTTAGGTAATTGATACAAGGAATTTTAGACTGAAGATAAGTTAAATTATAATTTATCCGAACCTAAAGTATTAAGCTATTTTTATAAAACACAAATATGTTTAAAAATAACACTTCTTAAAATAATTTTCTTTGCATACCTACAATCACTTTCTTTTAAATAGTCACTATAAATCTAACAAAATAAATAAAAAAAAAACTGTGCAGATTGTTTATATAAAATAAACACATAATGTAATTCACAAACAATATTTCATCGTAAATTAGCTCAAGAAAGATAAAGTGACTGAAAATTGCATTGCGGTTGTTGAAAACATAACAAATTTTTAGTATTTCTGCATACTTCAGTAATTCTTGAATTTATAGATAGAAAATAAGAAACCAATAAAACAAAGCTTGAGTTTGTTTGGCTGTATGCGCTATTCACAGGAACTCCTGTTTCGAATCGCACAATTATTATTTTTGTGGTGAATAGTCCAATTAGGGAAGAATGCTAATAAGAATATAGCGTAACCACTTATGGGGATCTATGAGAAATGTTGAAAATGGAAAAACAGATTTTTATCACGGTTTTCTTACAAAAAAGAACAGGCTATGAATCATGATGATTTAATATTTTATTTTTGATTCAGTTTGAGTGTGAATCTATAAACTGCACTTACTGCATATTATTTTTAATGAATCCCTTGAAAAAATAACGAAATACCTACTTATCCCAAATATTTAATACTTCCAAGAATTGCGCTCTTCTTTCGTTAATTATAAAAATTAAACAAAAAATGTTGGAGAGAATACTTGTTCTTGATAAAAAATCTATATTTCATAATAGAACGTCATTTCACGTCACTCATCTGAAAATAGGAATTGTTAAAAACGTTTCTATGTAACGTTAAGTGGGCCACCTTAATTTGATTTATCCGACTATAAAATATGAGTAT
>CAJQZN010038584.1:0-36277 GCA_907164685.1 Colias eurytheme | reverse complement strand
GAAGACTCGGATATTGTGAATAAAAATTTTAATGTGAGATTCATGTAAACTAAAAATAAGTGCATAATATAAGTGTTGAGAATAAAATATAAGGTTAAGCTTGCATCTATTATATAAATGTTTACTTGAATAAGTTTAATTGAATCGGAAAATCTGTAAATTCAGCTAAGTAGCTATGTAAAGATTAACGGATGTACTTACATTTCAAGTCTGTATTTTTTGTTTTAAAATAGTCGTTTTCAACAAAAAGCTTTATTGTGCTTGTACGACTTTACAAGAATACTTTTCTAAAACCCAAACAACGCTCATATAACACGTTTCATTTGCTATATTTAACTAGAAATATTTCTGGTACATAACTGTCTTTCTAAAATTTATTTCCCTTGCGCAATTATCGATAACCATTATACCTTGAGCTCGATGAAGTATCAAAATATATGTTGGGAGAGGTCTATTTAATTTGGATCTTTATTAAGACAGTAATTTGTCACTCCGTCAACAAGATTAACTTTTACCTTAGACGTTGGCTTTCCTAACGGTGTTAGCGGTTGTCAATCTTAATTGTATTTTTAATCATTTACTTTTCTTTTAGATTTATTTTCGTGAAAGGTATAGGTAGGTATGGAAATTAATCCATCAGTCCTCGGAATCACAGACACAATAGAAAATCTATTGTGTCGCGCCCCGATCGGGCCTTACGGTGGTCAATGGGTTAAGTAAATTTTAATGGATTTTCAAAATGTATTATGCGTAAATCTAAAAGAGTGATAACTAAAAGCATCTTTATAACTATGTTTGCACCAACTTTCAACTGTTTTTTTCCTTATAGTAGGAGAGCCTACTCTTACCTCTTAGAGTCTTAGACCATTACTTGTTCCTTGTCGGTGCAACAAACAAACATACATAAAAACTTTCCCTTTATTGGGTACTAGTATAGCACCAATGAAAGTATATTTTGTTCAGTAAATAATAACACTAGGAGCCAAAGATATGTGATAATTCAACGATAAAATTACGTATTAACTAGATTGGCAAAGTGTCTAGATTGTCGAAGCCCTTACAACGGAAGTACTGTCCTGGTTTCAATATTTATATAGGACATGATAAAAACTTTTGGGCGTGTTGAGATTTTTTATATCAACTACCACAGCTGTTTCGAACTCGAGGTTTTTTGCTAAAGTTTTTCAGATGAGTAGGTACCATAATGTTTTATTACACCACTAGCTTTCTGCCCGCGGCTTCGCCCGCTGTGTCTAAAACCTAATAAATTATATACTAAAACCTTCCTCTTGAATCACTCTACCTATTACAAAAAACCGCATCAAAATCCGTTGTGTAGTTTTAAAGATTTAAGCATACATAGGGACAGAAAAAGCGACTTTGTTTTATACTATGTAGTGATGATAAAAATAAAGACTACCAAACCTTGGCTTTATTAGCGTTGTACTTAGATAAAACTCGGTATATCAAAATCCAATCAAAATTTATTTTGGAAATGGGCAACAGACATTCATCATCATGATTCAAAGTAGACTGCTTCTTATTTTTACTCACGAAATCAAACTAAAAATGCATTGTTCCGAATATCATCGAAATTTATCTTCGCATTTGATCTAATAAAACTCGATGTGGGATCCGTGGTTGACACAAAAACTACAAATTAAATGAAATGACCTTTTCTGGCGTTCCAACTACTAACAATGGATCCATTTTGGGTTTTATTATCAACAAATCGTTACAATGAAAAGTTACTGCCAGATGTTTCTTTTACCATAAATTATAGGGCATTGCGTCGCTTTTGTTAAATTGTGACGTTTTAAGGTTAAATAACCACAGATACGCAATAATATGGCGGTTATTTATAAGTCTTTCTGGTAGCAATAGTACAGTCACATTTTAACGAAGCAATTATCTTGTCACAAACATTATCCAATATGGTTCTAATTATTTTGTATGCGATAGTATCGTTTTCGTAAAGCGCGGTAAACCGAAAATAAACTGTCAAGTTTTCGCGGGGCGACCACAGATTATAGAGAAGATAGTGTTGACAAACCCGACCTTGAACGTGACAGGCCAGGATTTGGAATTTAAAAATAAATTCGATTACAGTCGAACAGTTCCCGCGGCGCATCACTAACGGCCAGTTTAAATTTAGAACGAGTTCTATTCTCGAGCGCTGAACTCGCGGTCGATAGCTTCTTATTGTTTTTGCTTTAGTACGCAAAGACTCAATGTGTGGGTGTGTTATTGGAGACATTTTTAAACCTGTTCTTGGCGATTTAATAAATCGTAAGATGTAAAGGTTCCGTATATTGTGACAGGAAGTAGAATTTTGATAATGTGCGTAATTTTCGATTAAATAATAAGTTTTATTTTATAGACGTTACAAAACGCGAAGGTTTCGATACAATTTCATAACATCTAAAGCAACCATACAAAATTAAAATGAAACTCGCAAACAACCACTTTCATTTTGAGTTTTTTTTCCTTATTTTATGTTATTATAATTTTGTTTTGTTTTATTTTTAGATAAAAATTTGTAGAGAAACAGTGAAAATGAGTGCTAACGAAATTTGAAGGTATTCACGTGATTATCAAGTGATTTATAGTGACATATAGTGGAGTGTTGCAAACCGGCTTAATCATTCCCGACTACGAGACAAAGGAGGGGCAAATGGGTAATTAAATTATTATTTTTATAAATTAATCATAAAAAAATATATTTGAAAGTATAGTCGGGATTTTCGCACCACTCGCAAACATATTATCATCTATACTAATATAAAAGTAAAGCTGAAGAATTTGTTTTTTGGTTTGTTTGAACGCGCTAATCTTAGGAACTACTGGTCCGATTTGAAAAATTATTTCGGTGTTAGATAGCCCATTTATCGAGGAAGGCCATAGGCTATATATCATCACGCTAAGACCAACAGGAGCGGAGCAATGCGGGTGAAACCGCGCGGCACAGCTAGTTATCAATAAACTAATTCTAATCCACGATTGGCTCAACACAAGGGATTATCCCAAACACTCCTATAAGTTATATTATTTCTATAAAAATTAAAGCAAATTTTTAAAAGTTAACTAACAGTGGTAATAATTATTGTGTACAAAAATGAAATGAAAATAATAAAACATTCATTTACCGTTTTATTACCTTTTAACATAATAAAATTACAAATTTAAAATAAAAGTAACAGTTAAAATTAAATGCGATTTCATAGCGCTTAAGGTTATATTATACAGCATCAATTTCAGTCGTTTCAAGTTATTTAAGTGCAAGTTAATACTTTAACTTGAGCAATAAAATTAAAACTCGAACAAGAATAAGTTATGGAAGTTAATTGTGTTAAGTTACAATTTTTTATTGTGGTTTTATGAAATATATATTTGGACCCCTATTGCACTGGATTTTAGGATTAAATGGTTTAATTTTTATTTCCGGTAACTGTAAGGAGTTTTTATGATTGGTACTTTTTTGTCACTTAACGCGTTGTGACTTGTGACTGATTCAGGATTTTAATAAGCAAAAAATAAACTTAATAAATTATGTTTGATGTCACAGATTAATAATAATTAAACATAGATATCTATTAAAAACTTCATCAGCCCTTTATTATCAAATAATAAGTATTATAGTATAATCTAGTTTAACAGGATAATTAATGAAACGTATTATTTGTACTTTTAACTTTAACTAACGAAACATCCAGTTTTTAGGTACCGTACCTCTCTAGTAAATATAGAGTAACGTTTAAAAATCTTTTCATAATAATCCTGTTAAAAGATCTACAAGAAAAAAAGCACTACAATATTATATAACATTATTTACATTTAAAAAATTTATTACTTTATCCACCTCGCTACCATATCTACATAAAAAACATACACAAAGATACAATCAAAAATAAACAACTCTTACCTCGCCTTAAGTTTGTAAAAAAATTATCACTGTCTGTATGTCTGTCTGTCATATGAGAACAATGTCAGAGGTTGACGAAAGAAACGGGGCTAAATCCATTTTCGGATGTTTTTATAGCGCTGTATTTTTATTAAGAGTTTCAAGTTTAAATTAAATAAAAGTGTATGCGTAAATCTTAATTTATATATGTACTAGCTTTCCGCCCGCGGCTTCGCCCGCGTTTTCAGAGAAAAACCCGTTCCCGTAGGATTTCCGGGATAAAACCTATCCTATGTCCTTTCTCGGGTATCAAAATATATCTATACCAAATTTCATGCAAATTGGTTCAGTAGTTCAGGCGTGATTGAGTAACAGACAGACAGACAGAGTTACTTTCGCATTTATAATATGAGTATGGATAAGTAAGTATTTTAACATGCAAATAAAACAATTAATCCAAATTCGTAAAGCGTATTGTGCATTTTATTCCCGTGATAATAAAGCGTAAAATATTATGAAAATTTAAATTTCAACTTTGTTGAATAGATACGATTTATGTTTTGGTTTTAATAATTTAAGCCGATGTTATTCAAAAAGTGATTACTTTTAGTTCATGGTAGGTCATACTGTTTTCTTGAATAACTTGAGACGTATGACGAAAAAGCATAATTATAATTTATAACCTTTCTTAAACAGGAAATTGGACCTGTAATTTTATGTAATTGTAATTAGGTCGTTCACCCCATTGATAAGCTAGACATAACTATTCGAACTATCTGTATTGATAGTCAAGGTCCGTAGTTATCTAATCGGGTATGTAAAGTGATTTAAGTTATGCCTACTTGATAACTTTCAAGTATAACTTTAACTTAGATTTTAATCGGAAATATATATTTATTTAACCATTTATTGTACCACACCATTTAACATTACAATGTACAGTATATATATACTATATGTTTGTATGGATGCGAGGTAAAGTACCTACAAAAGGTGACCTTATCGCTTAAAAGCGATTTCTTCCAGGCCAGGCAAATATTTTAATTGACTGCACTTTATGTGAAGCGATTTTTTGAATGAAATGTGTTTTTCAGTAGAATTTGACGATATCCATTATCCAGTATTTAAACTAAAAATATTTTAATATTGCGTACAGAAATCTTCACAGCTATAAGAATTTACTAGTACGCGATAACCATTAATTATTGTCCAATAAATGTAATTAATCAAGTCATTATAATTACTTATACTTGTAATAATATGCAAAGGGCATTGCATCTTTATTACGATGGATAATTAATAACAAGTAACATCTTACACAAGAAAATATTAATGTTGTGTGACCCCTCGATCTCTTACGTTGACTAGTAACTTGTAATAATATGAAGATGGTACTCCGTACTAATACAATATAATATAATATAATAATTTATGTAAAGTTTGTGGTTGACTCTATTTCTAAGTGACGCGACGTTCCCAAAAACTGTAGAATGTTCTCGATTCGTAAATAACGTCCATATTTCATCCATATTATTTATCTTATGACCTTCATTTTCAACCAATATCCTTTTAATCGTTTTAAAATCAATGCCATATAAAAACACATTTCCGGCATTTAAAATCCGTTCCTTCAAGCCTCTCAAGTAAACGGAAGGAACGGGGAAGAACATTAGCCAACAAAAAGCAATAAATTCATTGTTTGATTGTCTGTGCCACAGTAAATAGAATACGATCAGTAAGGCAACTGCCTCTTCGACAAATTCTTACCTACACAGGACGCACCATTGAAGCACTGCAAGCATTGAAGGGTTGTTACTGTATAAATCTTTACCTTTACCGCGATACGCTATAGGTTGTACGACTGGTGTGCTTTTTGAAGATGATACTCGCTACTTACAACACTGCAACTACCTTTTACCAATCTACTCGATACGCATGTTTGTATGAGTGAGCCGTTTTGAACGTTTTGTTTGTAGCTTATATACGGTTATTCTATTTACTGTGGCTGTGGTACATACACCTATTGTAGTCTATGGTCGATGTGTGTCAGTGCAGCGGATGTGCAGGTACCCTCCTTCCGGTTTTTACATTCGAATTTCGAATCGATTTGAATGGTACCTTTGTATGGATATTTGTTTATGGTTCATAAAATGGAATCGGTAATGGTGAATGAAGTGCCTATTCTATTTATGAAATTTATTATGAATGTTTATTTTTATTATACGATATTGATTGTAATTAATGACTACAACGTGATGTGCATTATAATACATATTATGTGTTGATGTGAAGGACAAAATTACTTTTAAAATAAATGTTATCAAATCTCCTGAAAAAAATAGTAGTATAGGTAGTTTCCATTTACGGAATCTGGTTAAATCTCTTTAAATATTTCTTTTCTCATACCTTTTCTCTCAGTAAAAAAGCAAACTTCATAAAAATGAAAGTTACGTTCATCTTAATTACTTTAAGACCTCGTGAAAAAAACACTATCTACATATTATTTACTTCGTCCTATAATCTATGACATGCGATTTTGAACTCTATTCACATAGCAATTATAACACGAAGTACTCGTAAATAATTTAGTAGATTTCTCTCAATTATAGGCTCGATGGGTAATTTAAGGTGTTACACGTGACACCGAAAGTGATAGCAAATATGTATGAATTTGAACGCTGTTAGAGAATAAATATACATTGGATCATTTTACAGAGTAGACTTGCTCAAATACTTCCAAGAATTTGAGTAAATAACGTAGTATTATAGGTATTTTTTGGTATGGTAAGGAAATAATGAAGTAAGATTATTTTTATTTGAGACATAGACTTGAGGGTATTTAAAGGTTTCATTAATCTTAACGTTTAGACCTAGGTATAATTTATTATATTTTGTCCTTTTATAAATTTTTACTATCTATATGTACGACAAATCTCCATAACTGTATTTAAAAAAATACTTTCATTAACAACTTAATAAACGCGTGAAATCGTGCTATATTTGGTCATTATAGAATAAATTGCTATCCTATTTCATGTAATATTACTAAATCACATTACACATGTTATTATCTATAGTTCATTTTAAGGCGATTAGTATAGGCCTTTGAAGTAATAAATGTACTTATGTAGCCACGTATTTCGGTACAACGGTTACTAGGTGCGGTCACGTTAGCGTGGTCTAACTAATTAGTGTGATGGTCAATGATGTCAGCACTTTGAATGTACGCACTGGGTCCTAATTGTTCGGAATGTAATGAGCAATATTTAGTTGGAAAGACAATATTTAAATGTAAGATGTGTAAGAGGTAGAGCTTTCTAGGGACTGTTTTAGTAAAATACATCGTTTAATATTATAGATGAAATCAATTATTATAAATGCTCAAAAAAAAATCTAGATAGGTTGCCTTTAGGACAATATAGGCCTATGAAGGTTTCTGCTATAATCTAAATTAGTGTATGAAGGTCGCAAGGTACTTGTCAAACTTTGAATGTAGGACATGCCGGTTTTATCACTTTTATCCATAGAAATATTTGAAATTATTATAGTGCCCAACTGAATAAAAATTATCATAGAAACTGATATAAAACTATTGCTTTCCTTTGTAAAGGTTTTTCTAGTCAAATAGCTAGCTGTATTCTTCTTACTAATGATTAGCTATTCAAGCCAGTAGTCTTCACAATAACAAGATAACTGTGCCCTTTAGACGGCATTCAGAGAAGTCACGACTTCCTACTTTAGCAATAGATTTCTCACGGTTTAATTTGGGACTCGCTGATAGCAATAAAGATTAGTTACTGGCTTCCAATTTGTTTGGGAATTTTTTCGTGTTTTGAATTTGAAATCACTATGAAATAATAAATGTTATTGAATTAATATATCTATAGCAGTGTGGCAACAGAATCACTATTTAAAAAAATGTAATTATTTTAATATTTTGTTAGAGATTAAATTTATATGTACTTTATGTTATACGACTTATAATATACTGATTCCTGAATGTAGAAAGGTAGCCTACCTTTCTAAGTGTAAGATGTTCGGACCGTGATAAATTTCTGCTTCTAAAATTAATTAGCGTAAAATTATTTTAAAATAATATATGTAAAAGATGTATAGATATACTTATAACCATGTCGTTTCTTAAAAACTTTGTTAGAGTGAAAGTAACCTCAAAATAACAACACAATAACACCAAGTTATTTACATGTTATTTAATAATAGATTATATCACTAAACAAGGCTTGCCATAATAGGAAAGTGGAGACGTTGCAAGGTTAGCAGGTGTAGTGGGCTGGTGCAACGACATTATTGCGTGTTTCCATTGTTGTACGACACGAATTTGTACACTTTTTTATTGTTGATAAGTAGTACGTAGTGATGTTGGTATACGTAACGATCGTTGTTATTAATAGTGGTATAATTACTTAGACTTCGCGTATATAATATCTTTCCATGATACTCTCCACCTAAAATATTAAAAGTACTGAGTATTTCGAAGTTAAGTTGTAAGTACATAGATAATTTTAGGGTCAAAATTCGATGACCAATAGGACGCTATATTTTGACCTTTCCTGTGTATTTATCAAATTAATCACGTTTTTATTTTCATTATGTAAATTGTTGTGAACTCTACCACTATACTCTTCAAGTAATATTTGCCACATTACAACTTAATATTGAGTTTACATCGTTTATAATTGGACATAATAAGTTAAGGAATATTTGCCATTAGATAATGGTTTATCAAGTTTTACAGAAAAGTTTTATTTCGTTTTATAAATATTGATAACGCTTTATCGTATCGTTCGCTATTCTCGTTCTCGTATCGCAAATGCGAATGGAAACGCATTCCTATAAAGTCATCGAACCTCCTTTGTGAACCATTTATGGCAACCATAATTTAAGTGCAGGCCTCTATATTTATTGTATAAACAAACTTCGATTTGTATAATCTTATATATAAAAATGAATCGCAAAATGTGTTGGTAAGCGCATAACTCGAGAACGGCTGAACCGATTTCGATAATTATTTTTTTATTATATTCATTGAAGTACGAGGATGGTTCTTATGTAGAGAAAACGTAAATATGGACCACGGGCGAAGCCGGGGCGGACCGCTAGTTCCATATAAAAGTAATTTTGTTTACATAAATTTGCAGTAAGGTTTCTTTAAGGAAAAAGTTAAATAACTTCCTTTGGACATCTATACATATAATAAAATCGTAGGAAAGTCAAAACTGTACATTGAATATTTTTTTAAAAGAATACATAATCCATGATCGATAATCGATATAGAAGCCAAAAACATAGTTTTTAGAATTTTTGTCTGTTTATCTGTTTGTCGGTTTGTCTGTTTGTCTGTTTGTCTGTATGTTTGTCCAGGCTAATCTCAGAAAGTACTGCACGGATTTACTTCAAATTTTGCATGAATATTACTAACAGGTCGGGTCAGGCTGTTATATACATATTATCATGCTATCACCTTCGGGGGAGGAGCTGTGAACCTTTATTTTTCTTACGTATTCCGTGTACTACGACAGCGTACAATATAAAGACTCATGTTTAAATGTTGTTTTTGAGTAAGCCATGCTATTGTCTACCTTTACACTATAAAAACTACATCATTTAAGTAATTTTGGCAGAGAAACAGTATAATGAATCTTAGTAGTATAAAGACAAATTTAAAACAGCGCCATCTATGAGATTTCATTAAAATTAAATCAATTTACATAATATTAACGCTCCTTGGAAATTCATAATTTAAATATTATGATGTTGGTGAGTTTGTTTTTTTTTAAAGTTAAATAAATAATTCATATCTTCCCAGAGTAAATTTCAGGTGCGCTTATATTTCATGTGAATATACTTAATTTTTATAAGTGAGGGTAGATGTTTATTATTTGATGTTAGTTACAGTTATATAGGTAATAGACGTAGTATTTGTATTCTCTTTGGGTAATAGTAGATAACAGTGATTGTGTTCATTGGTTACATTTTTAAAAATCTTCGGCTTTTTTTTAATTTTCGCCTTCTGGGAACGCATCCCACAAAAGATAAGTTGTAGCTTTTATATTTATTGTTTATTATAATTATATAGTTAGACTCATGTTTTTAATTAGTTAAAGTTATGACAAAATAAGAAAATGATGAAATTTTATTTTTATCATGTATAACTTTTACAAGACTATATTATACGCCCAAAGAAGGTCACTTTAGTTCTTGATAAAACTTTATTTGTTAGTAGCTTTTTATTAAAATTAGGTACACTTATCTTTTGATTTTTTTTTATTTACAGATTCAATGTTCATAAAAATTGACGATTTGCGTGAGGATGTAGTGGAAATTAGTAACCTTGCGCGTGGTCAATCAATATTCAATACATATTATAATAAAATTCTAGAAAAGTGATGTCTGTACAATGAAAATATGTAAAAAAATAGCAGGGGTTATTATTAAATCGATCTCAAACCCAAAACTGTAGTTATAATTTTTTTTGTCTGTTTGTCTGTATGTTTGTGCACGCTAATCTCAGAAACGGCGTATCCGATTTAGATGCGGTTTTCACTAATATATTGTGGTAATCTTCATTTAACATTAAGTGTTTATTTCATGTTAATCGGTTTGTAAATAAAAAAGTTATGACCATTTAAGTATTCACGGCGAACATTTGCAAAGGCATTCTATTGTACACTATACAGTGTACGATAAAACGTAAGTTATCTGTTATACGCTACAGTAATTATTCCAAGGGTGGGGGGGTAAGCTGAGGTAGTAGGGGGGGAAGGGGTCAAATTAGAATTATGCTTACTTCTAGGTAAATTTTATACATAAAATGTCCTTTAAATTATGTATGTCGTATTCTATTTTTAACCCCTTTTAACCATTTTTAACCATCAAAAAGATGGGTGATAAGTGTTTGACCGCTATGTTTGTCTGTTTGTGCCACCGTAGCTCGCTAACAGGTAATATACGAATTAGATGCGTGTTAGGCAGTATATTTTCCGACGCTGGTTCTTAGATAAAGTGTATCAAAATCGGTTCATCCATTTATTATACCTAGGTATATAGAGGTAAAAGTGGGAATGTGGGAAAAAATATTAGTTATATTTTTATCCAATTCGGTTTATCCATTTATTAGATTACAGCGGTGAAAGTGGGAATGAACAATAATCGAATGTGGTCAAATAATATACTCAAGGGGCATATCAAAATATAAAAGAGCAACGTGTTTTATCGAAATCGGTTCATCCGTTTATTACATTTAGGGGTGACAGTGGTTAGATAAATAAACCAAATGGAGCATCAAACGACAGGATATGACGTGTACATATAGGTATAATTAGATAATAATATGGTTTACATCAAAATCGGTTCTGCCATTTACTAGGTGTGGAAAGAGAAGGGTTGAAAGTCTGTGAAAGAAGAGGGGGATATGGGAGCGAGAGGATAGCCACACCCTGGAAATTTTGAACTCTACTCAAAGCAACATAGGCCTGGCTCTTGGCAATTTTTTTTCCTAAAGATACCACTTCTTTTGCCACTGTGATCCATTACAATTTGTGCACGGTTACGGCCCAACTTAAAAGATGTCAAGGAGCAACAAACTTATAGATATCAATATGATGTAGGAATGTAATATGGAGGTAGAGGTAGGTCTCGCTCACTTGATAATATCACATGAAAATAAGAAACCGAAGTTAAAAATTTAAAAATTAAAAAGAAAAACCCAACGCAACGAAGGAAAAGGAATAAATAATAATTTTACAAACTTCCCGACGATCTTTAAAATTAAGTACCATTATAAAAAAAATATAATTGTATATGATATGATAAGGATGGTATGGCAGCCCCGATGACTTTGTTTTTTTTATTTTTATAAATATTTAAAATGGTATTTATTTTTAAAGATCTTCGGGAAGTTTGTAAAATTAGTGAAACTTTTATTACATCGTCTCAAACTTTTTGGTCTGTGTAGCGCATGTCGCGTGACGGTCGGCTGCCGAGTAGGTATAAAGCAGTGTTCGGAGTCATTATCGTACAAATACGATAATTTTGTGCCTAAGTTTCACTTTTACCGTGGTTTCATAAAACCACACAACATTTTTTCCTTTTTCTATGCACTTTTCTTCGTTGCGTTGAATTTTTTTTTTATTTAATTTTTATTGCACGGTCTAAACGGTTTAGTTACTACGGCGTGAGACAGGAAAGATCTGAGCGCTGAGACAAACGTCAAAACGCAAAGGAATAGAATCTCTTAATTGTCTTAAGCGTATGATGTTTTGATAAGGATTTGTTCACCTTACCAACGACGACGACGACCACGAACAAAATTTTCATCCAGTCGTAATTTAACAAAATTGTGCAAAACACAATTAAAAATAAATTATTAAAATTTCCTGTCGTTCTGGTGATTGGAATTTTTATTTTTGAGATCAACGAATGAAAAAATAGATTTTTCGTAGAAACG
Source organism: Colias eurytheme (assembly GCA_907164685.1). NCBI lineage: Eukaryota > Metazoa > Arthropoda > Insecta > Lepidoptera > Pieridae > Colias > Colias eurytheme. The sequence continues at coordinate 23,909 of CAJQZN010038584.1, read as the reverse complement.
GTTATATATATTGTCAAAAACATCCATACAAGGAAGGAATTTATTTTTATTTTTTAGCTCAGTTTAGTAATAAATTTTACTAACAGTTCGTTTAATTATTTATGGTAGTACGTGTTTATTCAATAAAAGTTAAGTAGTAACTACCTACTATGCAGTCACTATTCCACGCGGACGAAGTCGCGGGCACAGCTAGTTGATAATATTATACGTGAATTTCATATTTCTAGCTTCACAGTTAAACTATACAAAGTCCATTAAGTTTTTTTTGGAGATGGAGAAAAAAAGTTTCTTCAAATCACACGTCATTAGGGCATGCACCCGGGTTTACCCGGTTCCGAAAAACCCGGGTAAACCCGGGTTTTTTGACGATCTTGAGAACCGGGTCTGAATAGTATGAAACCCGGTTCTCCCGGTTCCGACCAAAATATTAAAATATAAAGTATTATTTACATTTTGCTGCATTATTTTAACAAATTTATTGTATCTGGCAACGTCAGACTCACGTGCATCGCGAATTTTCGTGCCACGCCTCAAACGTGGCTCCGATTGGTTGTCTAACCACCAAAAAAAATTAGGCTACGAAAATGACAAAAATTAGGCTACAGAAATATTTTTATTAGATTTCTCGTGAATTTGAAAAGCTGTTAATTTTACTGATTCATATTTAATGATCTAGTCATGTTTTTGTTTTTGGTATCAAGCTGAAATTTATATCGAATACCCAAGTCTTCGGTCCCTTTTATGTGAAAAAGTCGAACTCACAAGCCAACGCATCAAAAGATACAGCCGTAAATGCTGAAAATTTTAGAAAATTTCGACATTCGCATGGGACTCAAAACCTTATAGCTGGGTACTTTTCATGTTTTTATGTGATATTATGATAACAAGAGCGCCGAGACAACCGTCAAAACGCTAAGGAATAGAATACGCTATCGATACAAATTGACATAAGCGTATGTTTTGCCTAAGGATTCGGTCACACTACCAACGACGACCACGACCACGAACAAAATTTTCATCCAGTCGAAATTAAATAAATTGTGCAAAACACAATTAAAAAAATTTTTTCGAGATCAATGGATAAAAAAATAGGTTTTTCGTAGAAACGGTAGCTCCTAGAAAAAAATGTATTTAACCTTTTTTATAGATAATTTTATGATGTACAATTTTGGTTCCAGACTTCCAGGTGATTGTATGATAAACTTACCGTCTCGGCGAAAATAAAAATTACCGTCTCGGCGAAAATAAAAAAAAACTATTTTTTATTAATTGACCTCGAATTAATTTTTTTCCGAGTACCGTAATGACGGGAGATTTAAATATTTTATTTTGAATAAATTTTGGCAAGATTTGAATTTTGGTCGTGGTCGTAATCGTCGGTGGTAGTGTGACCGAACCATTACCAAAATATCATGAGCTTATGTCAATAATTAGCGTTAGCAATTTCTATTCCTCGGCGATACTGACGTTTGACTAAGGGCCAAGGTACTTTTATAAGACTGATAAATAAAGAGAAGTATTGAAATTTTGTTTCTTTATTAATTTAATAAAATAAGACACAAGCCGCGTAAAATAAAGGCCTATCAGGTAATTTTATAGTTACTTTTGTTTAATTTCGTATTTTTTCCGAAGTATTATAAAAGAACCGGGTAACCCGGTTCTACCCGGTTCTGAGCTCGATTTGGAACCGGGTTTCAAAAACTTGGAACCGGATCCGGTTCTGCATGCCCTACACGTCATGCATAACACATTTTGACAGACTTTAATTTCAAAAAAGGTTCGTATATTGTAACCTGTATATTTATGAATATTATTATTTATATTCATAAATATACATTATACAGGTTACATATATTATTATTTATTATAAATTGGCTCAAGTTACCGCGGTTTTCACTGCTTAATGATTTTAATCACAACGAGTAATTTAGACGGGCAGCGGTCACCGCAATATTGTGACTGCCTTACATTTATATTTTAATTTAATAAATTAATTTTACTCGTGTAATGTATATTAAAGGTTCCGTATATTAAGATATAATATTTTGTTACGTTGATTCATTAAGGAAGTGCAATCGCAGACTGTTAACTGAGAATAAAAATAATAGAATCAGCCCGCTATGACCTGCCAAACTGAAACTGTTTTTGTAAGTCTCCACCGTAAATATTACCCAAAACCCCTTGTTACTACATTCATATTTCATACGAAAACCACTACATATTACATAATTATATATTGATTTGATTTGATATATCATATAGGCTGAAAAATTAGTAGAATGGACGTTTTCCAGCTATATAGGGAAGCGCTTGACTATAATCTCGCCTACTGGTAAGCGAAGATGTGGCCTAGATGGATCACGCTTCTTAAGAAGATATCCGAGGTTAAGAACTATATAATAAATTAAATGAATGTTTCAATTGCGTTGCTGCTATGAACAGTATAAGTTACATAAAGTCCTTGGAGGATTTTGTTAAATAAAAATAATCAAGCTTAAATAATGTGAACATGTTATATGGCCGCAAAAGGTCAACGTAATATAATACCAATAAATATTCAGAAAGGACACTAGTTTTTTTTTTAATTTTATTGGTATTTGTTTAAAATAATACCCGTATTTTAGTCTTAACTCTGGGTCAAGGGTGTGTTGAGGATTTGGTGTTGATAAAAATATTATTTTGTTTTATTTTATGGTGTATGAGATTGCGAATAATGAATAAGGATGTCTTCCTTGGTAAAAAGGCTAAAGGTTTGGCATACAACTGATTCGTTCTGGGTTCCGTTCCCAAAATTATTTTCTACATTAATGCAATCTACATGTTAATCAAGTCGAATAATTCGATGATATTTATTGAATATATCTACAATTCAAATATAAGGATGCAAAATTAGATTTCAAAATATGTATGTTCAAAGTTAAAAACCCAGTGGAACAAAATAGTAATTAATATCTTAAACAAATCCTTATCAGTAAATATGACTTAATTTCAATCGGTATTCAGTAGCTTAAATGCTATGATACATTTTCCTTTACAATGTTATTATATCATAACGTATTATCAAATACTTAACAATTTTTTTACTGTAAATGAGTAATATATGAGTCATTTGTATAGACGTTGACTCAACGAGACTGTTTGGTTTTGTTTTTATCTCTAGAGAAGGATTTTTAGAGTTCTGTAGAAATAGATCGATCTGACTAACTTCGTACCGCGTTAATCGTTATGATTGTTTTGGATTATTGTTTTTCGAAATATTGTTCAGTAGTTGTAATTTGTACTTTTATTCGAATTTGAACGGTAACAAAATAAACTAATGAAACATACAATTTGAAAGGGTATTTATTTGTATGTATTTTTGGTAGTGAAAATTTACAATATCTTTATGTACCACGCGAGTGGAACCGTGGGCTGCAGTTAGTAGGAATACCAAAGCAGATACACGCCCATCAATGAAATATATTTACAGAAGGTATACTGAGGAAGAATTAGTATCTTAAAATATATTAGTTACAATAAAACATTGACACCTCAAAATTTATGACGAGGAAAATCTTTTCTCGTTATAATGACTAAGTACCGAGAATTACAAAATTTGAACATGTACTTATGATACGGGCTTGATAATAATTTAGCGGAAAAATATTATTATAAATATTGATTTATTATCTATGTTTACGTTGAGATTCTTATAAAATACTCGTAATGTTTAACAAAACGAAATTTTTGTCTTATTTCTTGAAATTTTATTTCAGTTGACTCAAATTTTCTAAATCTTGGCCGTTAATTACGGTTTTTAAACATACACATACATTTAATATTGTTTTATACCTCTTGTTTCTATATATAATATCATTGGTTTTATACATTCAAATGATAATAAAAAAAATGTAGAACCAAGTTTTTCTATGGATAATTAATTAATATAATAGAATAAACTCAAATCTTTCTAAATATCCTGTTACAAATCCGTATTTGAATTGTAGAGGTACATATTGTGTTGTATTGTATTTGTAATCTGTAATCTATATATTTTTAAAGCATTTTTTCTAGAATTATAAATAAAAAGACATACTAAAGCAATAAACACAGTAACCAGGATAGTAGCTAGTTTTTAGTGGTTACAAAAATAATTAAACGTACCACATGTTACACTTTTTCTCAAATAAAAGAATGTCGAAAACCACAGGAACTATCGAGTTTCATTCTACACTGATAGCTTAATTTCATCATAGATATTGATCGAAAATAGTTTTTATCTCTTTGAAATAAGGTTTAAAATGTTTTACACGACCGTTAGTTGGTTTAAACTTTATCTGTTACAAAGTTTGACATTAAAAAATACAGTGTAGGGTTACATTTGGGGTTGCGTTATCTTGGATGATGGGTTTACGATGTTTTTTTCGTAAAATACTATAAAGACGGTAAAAAATATATTACACATTGTTTTCATTTTGTACGTACCTAATGTTGCATCTTAGTTTAGGGGAATTAATGTTTAATGAAAAAAGTTTAAAAATCTAATTCTTTTTTAAAATAACATACTCTAGCAAGTCGCTCTCCAGGGCACAAATCTATTATAATTTATGTTAATACTAGGTTTCCGCCCGCGGCTTCGCCCGCGCAATCAAAGAAAAACCCGCATAGTTCCCGTTACCGGGATTGCGTCATTTTACCGGGATAAAAAGTAGCCTATGTCCTTTCTCGGGTATCAAAATATCTCCATACCAAATTTCATGAAAATTGGTTCAGTAGTTTAGGCGTGATTGAGTAACAGACAGACAGACAGAGTTACTTTCGCATTTATAATATTAGTATGGATTTGATTTTATGGCGTTTTTGGATAAAAAAATTAAGTTTAACTTTTGATGCATTTAACCGCATCATATTAATCTAATTGTAAACTGTAAAGGGTTATTGTTCGAGGAACGATGTTATCTCGCAAGATATCGAGCCAAATAATTTGGCCTTGGCCATAAGATACCACATGCTTGGCTTTGAGACAGTTTTCCAACGACGGTATGCTATTAAAAGCTATATCAGCGAACCTTACATTATGTATTGCATTTTGTATTGACCGTTTTTATCTACTAGCCACTTTCCCTGAATTCGCCAGGGTTAATCCGAACCCGAAAAAAAAGTTAATTAAATTAAATCGAGTAGTTTATGAATTCAATTAAATCATATCAAACACACATAAAGTCTTATCTCTTCTATTGATTATGGGATTTTAATTACATTTTTTTTTCATTTCCACTTTTTCAAAGGCATCATACTCGAAGTAAATGTTCATCTCAATTTAATTATAATTCACCAATTTCGATCGTTTTCCTATATTTGGTTTGGTAAAAATAAGGAAGTATCATAGGATTTTCCTTTATTCAAATGTCTCTACTCTCTATGTGTATAGTTATTCTTCAAGTGGTTGAAATCCTTACCGGCGTTGAAAGATAATAGTCCCCATATGCTACTGTGTGGTGTTCAAATGTGTTCTTCAGATATATAGAGATAACTTTATTATAAAAAGGTTACTAATTTTAGTTGTATTAACTGTTTTTCTAGGAGTAAGGAATACAAACGTACGCAAAATATGTATAAACTAAACTTTTCTCGGATTCGAAAAACTTTTAATCGATTATAATAAACCAAACTAAAGATGAAAACGAATAAATATGTCAAGCAATAAAAAAAAATGATTATTTGAATATTAACGACTTGTAAACTTTTCGCCTAACCTTTTGTAATATTAACTAGGTAAGATGCATCTAAAGGGCCCTCTCGATGGCATTTAAAAATACATAGTTAACTAGAACAAAATTTACATATGCTAATAGCGATAGTGATAGAATTATGAGCATAATTAATCTTGTTGGGTTTTTTCTTTAAGTTCTCACGGCTCGTTGAAATAATATCCAGTTTGTGTTATTTACTTATATTTAGTTATAGAGAAGATGTCTGAATCATTAGCGTTATTAATTGTAAGCTAAAAAGGATTGAGATATGAACTAGTTTGGTTTTGGCTAGTGAGGTCTTGTTAGTTTTTGTTATTAATTTGATGGCTTATTTACTCTGTTATCGTATTCTTTTATGAGTTAATTTCGGGATAGCACTGCTTAAACAATGTGGCATTTAGTACAAGCTATTTGATGCTACAAAAAACATTGTAGAACTTCTACAAATTATTATTTTTAATTAACGTTTACATTTATTTGCTCGTTCTAATAGCGCTTGTTGTAATTTAAAGTTATAGAGCCACAGTTTCCTTTTATATAAAATTGGTTTTATTCTTGAAATAAATTGTATAATTTCTGGTATCTGTAAATAGATAAGTGAAACTAGATAAAAACTTAATTAAGAAAAAATATGCTGCGCCTTTTTATCGATTTGATTTATGTATAAAACTGCACCTACGCAATAAATTTTATCTGACTCGATCAAGTAAAAAATTCACTAGAAATATGTTTATTTATTACGATTAAATGAATGAAAATAGCTCAATTACATCAGCTATTTGGGCTTATCTCTTAAATTAAGATATTGCTTCCAGATATAATAATTCATAAAATTAGTAAACATAATTAAAAAGTAAAAATAAATAACATAAGATACCAATTGGGCATTGTTATCATTTTGTTACGACAAGACAAGAAATATTTTGTAAAAGTCACCTAAAAACACATTTTTTGTCATGCAATTACGAGTAAATCTTACCCTTTTAGCTTATCTACCTTCAAGTCATCCAAACTTACAAACTCACGTCAGTAAAACCCAAAAAACAAGCTTAAAAAGTCATGGTATTGTTCCCAAAAACTTCAGTGCGCGACTGTACCCCGTATACTACGGTTACAATTGTATAAAATTATACTGTCTGCGATTGTACCTCAAAAACAATTGATGCAGATTAATAAAACGGCCAATATGATTCAACGAGTTCAGACGTGTTATCAAATTCACTTGCAACTGCCAGTGCCTTCGCGCGCGCCTAATGGAGCGAGCGTACATATCGATAGAATTTTATTTCGTACAATAATTGCGAATTCATTGATGGGATTCGTTCAAAAGTGTGGGATTGTAAGAAAAATCATTGATGGGATTCGTGTAAAAGTGAGGGATTTAAAGTACGGTCATTGATGGGATTCGGATTAATGTGATTTGCGGTTAGTGTTTTATGTGTTGTGTGTCTAATGAGATGACGGCGTTACGCGATTCTATTGGAGTATTCAATGTTTGTACTGATGGGAAATTGTAAGTTATGCATTTTTATGGGTTATTTATTCTTTAAATATAGAAAAAAAATGTCCGCCATAATGCAGAAAATTTCTGGACTCTACTTTTTTGGTGCTACTTCAATTGCAATTTGTTTACGAAATATTAAATAAGATGAACAATCAAAACTATTCAAACTGCCTAAGTATATAATATTATTTAACATTTACAACCTATTATTTGTTTATAATATATGTTTAATGTACAAATAATATAATGTAATAAGCACAGCAAAATATTTTTCTTAGTTTTAGATGTTTTGGCCGTGTTTTATTATGGCAATAATTTATTTTTACCTTCATGACATCACTGTATAAGCACCAGTGTGAATGATTTAATAATATGCAAATGAGTATTATCTTATGGCCAAATAACTGAGCAAGATAAAATAATATTTTGACAAATAAGTAGATAATAATATATACTTAAGTAGGTAACTAATTATTGTAATTCTGGGATTATAGAGTTTGGTTTGAACAGAGAAATTAAAAAATGTAGGCAAAACAGCGGGCAATAACTAGTTATATATTTTAAATCATTATTTTTCATAAGAAGCGCAATATACCTAATGACTCAACTGAACATACGTAACCTACTTAGAAAATGTTGAATATTTATAATTTATCTTTCAATAAATACATGTATATATAATAATGATTGATATTGACATTGACTTACTTATCTGTGTGATAAGCCTTTAATATGGCCGTGTGAACGCGCCAATGTATCGAAAATTTGAGATTTCAAATATATATTTTCAATTTAAATACTATGTTCAAGTTGACATATATCGATTTTACTTTTTCGGTAAGAAGACGTATCTTAAATACATATAATTAAGTTTGTCTTCAATATTTGTATAGGTACATATTTATTGAGTATTCGTTATCCGCCCCCGCTTTGTCCGGTTTGTGATAATTAACACATACAACCTTACAAACAAACTTTTTATGATTTACATGACTGATTGTTTATATACAATACAAATGATATTTTATATACCTTAAGTATTTTAGTACTATCTGTCTGGTAACTCGTGTCTCGTAGTGTACTAAAATGTCCATAGAATGATACATATCCTTCTAATTGTCAATCTATCGCCCAATCAATCTCTACTTCGATAACAATCATATCTTTCATTGCGATAAAATATTAAATAATAAATAGAGATAAAAGTCTGTCCTTTTCTTGAACTGGGTAAAAAGTTCCTTCTCAAAAGACGACACGACTCGAAAGTCTATAGAAGGGACCTTGCCTTTTCATCGATCTTCTTAAAATGACATGTAATTTTATTAATGATCAAATGGCGTGGTATAATCTATATAAATTTAAATCAGATGCTGTTGGTGAGTGAATCAATTGAAAACGACTGGACAGGGCATATCATTAAGCATTTGTGGCCCGTATGAGGTTTGAAGGAACAATTGACAAAGAAGGACGTAATCTTGTTAATTCAAGCACATTGAAAAAATTTTATATATTAATACAGGTAGATCAAATAAAATATTGTAGAATACCTACTATAGTTTTCGACTTTGCTTCGTAGTTTTAAAGAACGACATGGACAGTCAAACAGACTTTTTCATACTACGTATGTTGTGACTAGTTCGTTCCTGCGGTTTCACTCACGTTTTACCCGGATAAATGTAGACAATGTCCATATCATATAATATATAATAATCTATCTCTCTACCAAATTTCATACAGATCCGATAAGTAGTTCTTGCATGACATGACCAAACATCGATACATTCTTACGTACTTTCGCGATTATAATATTTAGGTACCTAGTAGGATTGTTTTATCATTTTTAACAGACGTAATGAACAAACTATAGTATGTACTATTACAAGTACGTACGTGTACTATCATTTACACAGTCGGTTAAGTCGTGCGTAGACGCTAATGTTACAATAGGTCATTGTTTCCCGTATTGTTACTGTCGCCACCATTAACATACGCATTGTCTGACTTTCACTACGTTATGCTTTTTGATTTTTATATACATCCTTCGTAATGAATATCAATGGTTGGCTGCGTTAGGGCAATGCTGGTTATGAAGATAGAATATAGGGGACCTACTAGTAGGGTTGCCAACTTTTTTTACAAGAAATAAAGTACTTATATTCAGGTCTATGAAGATTATTAAACAGTATTTTAGCAAAACAAACAGTATTTATTGTAATTTGTAGTGTGCACCCTCTGACTAAGTAAAAAACAATTGTGAGCGTCTAAATGTAACACATAGATGTGTCTGCACTTTGATGCTGAAAACAGTATTTTGTATACTTTTTTTTTTGTTAAACAGTAAAAAGTATAATTTAGTGAAAAACAGTAGAATACTGTTTAAAACTTAGTTGGCAACCCTGCCTACTAGAGAAGTGCATCCATTTTAGACCACATCTTAGCTTTCCATCAGGCGAGATTGTGTTTACGCGCTTCCCTATCTACAGAAAAAAAAGTTGAGGTGTCTAGCTTTTCGTAAATGATTTACCAGCTAACGAAAGTAATATTCAGGCAATTGATTTTTGATCGATTAATAAGATTTCTTTTCAACGTCTGGTTGCTTTGTACCTTAGCGGTGCAATTTTTGGGAGACAGAAAATTAAGGCCATGTAAACTGACTTTTGACCATTTCGTAAACTCTGTTTGATTACAGATAGATATTTCATACTTAGATATGATTGCATAACATACATTAAATCCACAAAAAATAAATCTTCTATTTTGAAGTCGGATAAAATCCTAGTAGTCACAAGATCAATCTTATCAAAATTTGTGATCAGATTTCTTGATAGCGACTTCCTTTGTTGTAAGCCATTTAAAAATCTTATCGTTACGTAATACAGTAGTTTATTGTAATCTGATTGCAATTTCACGGTAGGTATACAGAATAAGCGTACATATCGAATGCTATAAACTTTAGCGCAACTAAATTAAACTCATTACGAATATAAATTCCATCCAATCCAACACAGAAATATGAAAGATTTTGCATGCATAATATTCAAGATAGTTAGGTACGCGTATCGTTGTATCCCACTTCCATCTTACAATCCTACACTTTGAATCCCACTTTATAACAATATTTATTACTCAAAAATCTAACAATTTTTACTCAATTTTTACTAAACACTTTTATTAGCATTCATATTCTAGGTGTTAGATATCGTTGTATCCCACTTCCATCTTACAATCCCACATTCTGAATCCCACTCGCTAGCAACAATTTTACTAATTTTTGTGGACATTCACATATCATCGAAAGTATTGAACATACTCATAACGTGGTTTATGTTTTTAAATTATTTTTTATCAAACGTCTGAACCTACCTCAATATAATTGCAAGTTATGCCATATATAACCTATTGAAAACTCGTTTTAGCATTGATTTGTTGAAGTTATAAGGCGATGCCAAAACAGGTTGGTTTTTTATTGATAAGGACATGAGCTTATAATTTATATATTATGGAAGAATTAGGTTTATACATTTAATTTTTTTAATTTTGATTAGGAATTCTTATTACTTGGTAAATTCAGTTTTATTACACAAAAATCAAAATATTATAAAGCCTATAGAATAAAAGACTTTACGACTTGTTGTTGCGAATTAGTAACTAATACAAAAGATTTATGTCAGTTAATTATTTTATAACACAGTTTTGGAACAAATAAAAATCTCAGACATATACGAAATGAAAAAACGATCTAATTTTGGTGTCTTACTGCGTACGTGAATTCATATTTTAATTTTTATCCTCCATTCTATTCGCTCCAGCTATCTCTATAAGAAAATAGCATCAATTCATCGACAACTATTGCATATCTACGTCTGATTCATACAATCCGTAAGTCAGACAGAAAGGGCGTCAGTCGATTGTTTATCGTCTCTCAAATTGAATCAAATTGTACGAATATCCGGTTATCGTACGAGGGATATCATTTTAGTTGCTGATCAGTTGGAGATGGATGTTGTAGAAAAACTTGGTATAGAACAATTTTATGAAAATAAGGAGAGAAAATCGTATCGACAAGTAAAAAAACTAAAAAAAATGAATTAAATATTCAATGACGAATATAGACCTTTATGAGCAGACAACAACTTTTGATGAATTGTCTATTTCTAACTCTAGTTTTTTTTTGACTAACTTGCGGAGCTCTATCTACTCTTTGATCAAAAATAATTTATTTTTGCTCGGTTATAGTGCAGTAGCAAACGTTTTAAGTGTTATTTTTTTTGTAATATTTTAAGTAATTTGCAAGGCCTAGAACTATTTAAATATGGAGTAACAATACCGTTATATGCAGATTTCTAATCGTTTCTCTTTATTTTATTGTAAGCCTTGATTTCAATGTCATTCGATAATGTTGAACTTCACGGTATCAATTCTTTTTGTAGCTCTATCAGTCATTCGTCATTCTACAAAATGAAATACGTTATGACTAAAATACTTACGTTTTTATATTTGCAAATTTTTAACTTATATTTAAGTAACGAGACGTAGGTACTTAATTTTTTGTATACGACTTTCGTACGAGAAAACGATCCGTTTTCCAAACATCCTTGTAAACATCTTTATTCTTATTTTAGAAATATTTATACTTTATAGTTTATTATTAGTTGATAATTATGTCTAAAGCACTACCTATATTTTACTACTTGACCATCATAGCAGCATAATAATTATAACATCGCATGAAGAAGAATATTTAATAGCTAGTCAATGTAATTAAAGACAAGCGGAAGAATAAATCAACATAACTCTTACATCTAATAGCAACTATCGAATAACTAAAGTATCATCTTAATCACAATAAACATAACTAATAAGTTATCTAAAAGCATAAAAAATTATATCGAAAAGCTAACTATCGAATTTGTAGCTCAATATAGGTTTAAGTTTCATAAGTATTTTTTGATTGGGTGTTAGTTCCCTATATTCAATTAAATTTCTTTGTTCGCAGGCCTCTTCAAAGGCTCAACCACCACTCTCGACGGTATCGGTCTGCGGCCGATGCCGGCGGAGCGGCCTAAGACGTTGCGCAAACTGAAGTCGGTGTACGATGCGTCGCCGACAGAGCCCCCCAGTGTGAATGCTAATAACATAGGCAGCAATGGACAGGTAACAACTTTTAAGACTCTTGGTCGAGTGTAAGATTGAGTTGTGGTCGGGAGCGGTTAGAAATTTTGTTATATTTAGGGCCGATTTTTCAATGCTTGGATAAAACTTATTCGTCGAATAATATATAAAACTACCATTTTAAATACGTATTCTAATTGCCCGTATTTGACAGTTTACGTGACATTTTAATATTATCGTGTAATACTTTATTGGACGGATAAGTTTTATCCAAGCATTGAAAAATCGGCCCTTAGTAAATAATAATAATTAGAGAAAGGTGCTCGATGACTTTTAGTATTGCTCTTTTCTGTAATTCATCAATAAGCTCTACCATAGTGAAGAGAATTTACATTGTGATTGTAAATTCGTTGTTAAAAGTATCTCTTGAATCCCCCAGATCTTGTTGTTTCAATAGTAATACTTTTCCTAGTCCAACCAATTAATCAATAACAAAACAGTATGCTTATCGATACATTAGAACGCGTTGTCTGGCAGATATAGTTCCTGACGATAAGGCTACTAAATATCCTTTCTTTCTTAGGTGGATAGAAACCTCAATGGCACGGAAGACGAGGTCAGAAGAAGAAGTAACACCACCAGCTCGACGCACAGCGGAGACAAGTCCCTGTCAATCCTTAGCCCATTTGATGAGCAGGTAATTAGTACTAGATGTGACTGATAACACATATAAATAAGAATAATAAATACTTTGTTAAATCCCAACCCTGAAAGTCCAATAGTTTTTCAGAAAAATGTATCACCACAAAAATGCATTGTAGAGGCTCGGATTCTCTCTGACGTAGAGCTCTGACTGTAAAGTTATATTCATTTTGAAATTAACTAACGGAATTTAAAAGTAATTAATTAATTTTATACCATGTTCCATATAATGCCGTTATTAATACACACCTATATGCTATAATTACAATTAGTTAAATCCCTATCTCAAAATCACATGAGGCATAAAAATTCGCAATATGTAGGTATACAACACTAAACCCCATTTTTGCATTACGATGGTAAAATTATGACTTCTAGCGTTACCTAGGCATTGTGTTGAATACAAATTTAGTCATTCGTGTTCATGTGCCCATGAAGTGATGACAAAGGCAGGAAGTGGTAGAATTAGTGCCTAACCGTCAGAACACCTGCGGTTTCTTTAAGGATATGTTCTTGAATATAGTATGTACATATATTGGTTAGAGGTATAATTGTATGGCCTTGGATCGATGGTTGAGAAGGCAGTTTATTGACAGAGACCTTTTAATGTGAATTTGTGATGGTATTTTAGCATCATTGTAATAGACCAAGGTTAAGTTTAAATTTTTAATTATTGAGATCAAGAAAGTGTAAATACATAAATGTATATCGGGTATAAATATTAAGATTTGTAACGCACTTATTTCAGTCTGCAAAGACATGGACATAAACAAATTAAAGAAAAACATGCAAACATTCGGATTCGTAGTTAAGATAGGTGAAATATTAATTGTGCTATAGTACAGCTAAATGTAGTCCTACTTTAAAAATAATATTGCAGTTTTTATTAAAATATAAAAATCTCGATGTGGAAAAATAAACCTGCTACGGAATATTTCACAGCTGCCGATAATAATCAGTCATCATGACATCAACGAGAATTTAAATGTACTGAAATTTATTTAAATCGACATGAAAATTATGTCGAATTTGCATTATACATACATACATGATTGTGGCTTAAACGCGTGAATTCAAGGATACGTGATGAGGCAACCCTGACACGAATTATGCGAATTTGTCACGAAAATATAGAAAATATTGTAGTTTTATTATGTCTTTATTTGTTTTAATAATTGTCATTTGGTCGCAAAATGTGAAAGATGATTAGAAATTGTAAAGGGCTAATATGTACTTAGTTTATAAATTGTACTCGTACTTGAATTATTTTGCGAAGTTGTTCTTGTTATTAAAGAAGGTCCTATTTAATATTAATTAAATACATCAGAACTAAAACAAAATCTTAGAATTTATAGAGTAAGAATTGTATAAAAAAAAAGAGTACCTAGAAACTGTATTTCTGCTGAATCAAAATGTTGCCAAAATAGTTCCTAATTCTTCAAATTTTAACTTTTACTAACATTCCATTAAAGAGATATTTTATGTTTATTTTTTTAAGACTTTAAAATTAAACGATAAATACCATTTTTGTAATTCCATTTATCGATTTAAACAGTTATCCGCTCAAACGTCGAAGTGACACCTTTATGCAACCGGACAGGTGTTTTGTAAACTGTCAGTCACAGGTGCACGAGACACCTTGCAGACTGCAGTTGTATACGGTATTACTGTGTGAAATTAATTGGTTATAAACATTTCAATTGATACTATAATTGTTTAATTTTCCAAGACGAAGAACGAATTTTTATGCAGTGTTTGTCACTTTTTTGAAACTGCATGATTAATGTTGATCAATTTATGGTGTATGTCATTTTAGGAATAGTTTAATATGATTAATTGATTAATAATTCGAGAGTAAAGCTAGTAGCTAGTATAAAACTAAACATACCTACTTGTAGATGTATTGACTATTTAAGATCAATGCGTTCCTATTGTACACATACAAACATTAATTCTCTATTAGGATTCGAATTCACATCCTCTGTGTATTATAAAACGATATGACACCACTTCCTAAGAAGAATATCAAAACAAAAGACATTGCGGTTAACTTTGGTACGTTATTTGGGACAAACGGGCCATTTAACACGTCACCAGGTCAAAAGGAACATTCGTAATCTAATCGACAATTAGTCACGCGTATTGTTCTATATTATATAATTATCTATTGTAAGAAAATTGGCCCCCTTGGTTCTGCTGTATATGTGACCAGTGACCACAGTTCGATGTGTGTGGGTAGGATAAGCACGTGCTGTGAAAAAATAAGTTTCAAACAATATTGTACTTTACTAATAAACAACAAAAAGAAATAAGTTAAAGTGTAACAATTTTAAATAACCCCTAATGCTTTTAGTGTCGTGAAAAGGCATAAAACAAAGAGTATTAGAATTCTTTATTGATTTTAATGGTGAGCAAATTCTTAAAAAACAATTTGATGATACCTGGTTACTTTGACTCGATTATCGTACAATATAAAATAATTTATCAGGAACGCAAAATAAAAATACATCGATAATTCCCAGGAGTGTTACAATAGGTAGTAAAAATACAATTTCTTCAACAGGAGGAATGGGCAAAGATCTCCGAGATAATGGCGTCATTCGGCAGCAAGCTAGTTAGAGAATCTGTCTTCGTCTCTGAGCTAGAACAGGAGTTCACATCCAGGCTGGGTTTGAGCTGTTCTGAGTCCAGTCTCAGTCCTTCTGTGGCTTCTACTTTGGGTCTCTGGCTATCTGGCTTGGGCCTGCATGATTATGAACCCCTGTTTATTGATAGCGGCTATGACGACATCGATTTTGTGGTAAGTACCCAGTAATACGTTTTTATAGTGTTCTGTAAATGTTTTTGTTGGTATTTACAGGAACTTTTGTAAGGATATTAACATGGAAAATTACCAGAATGTTAGATACCATATATAGCAAACAAACCACTTGACTAACTGGATTTCCATTAAACCGAGCAATCCCGGGAGTTCGTATAATTAGGTCGATGAAGATGAATTACACGTATTATTTATGAATCGAGCCCTGAGCAGTGAAAACCCCATATTACGTATTTTAATAAAAATACAATTAGCGTAAGGATAGAAATTATTCATGACAAAATGATTCAGGATCTTCAGAGAAATTATGTACATGTAAACGGTTAAACCATGAATGAAGACCATTATATTAAATAGGTGCTCAGTGTTTTATTGTGTCTTAATAATTGAAAAATTTCGTAATGAATTAAAATATTAGTCGTGAATTGTAGGATATATTATGAGACAAACTATATTTCTTGGGCTTATTACTAATGCAAGAACTTATTTACAGAACGGCATCCTAGACGAGAACGACTTACGCGAAATGGGCATAGAAGAGAACGATAGACAGAAAATACTAGAATCATCCAAACAGTTACCTCTTAAAATAGCAGAAATAAGCAATAACCATAACAATAACCTTATTAAAAACCAAAACGAATCCGTGGACGAGTGGCTACGGAATATTAACTTAGAACAATATAGTGATACGTTTAGAAAACATTTATATGTAGATATGGATAGGGTAAGGAGGATATGGGAGGTGGAACTTACAGCAGTTTTAGAAATAAATAAGTCTGGACATAGAAAGAGGATATTGTGTTCCGTGTCTGGAGAGCAGAATGGACCTATCAATAATATAGAAGATATTAATTCGGATCTCAATAATTTGGTAAGTTTACTTTTTTTTTCATAAATCTGAATGTTAATCCTTGTACAAAAATGTATTACGTAAAAATTTATATTTACGTTCGATGTTATTTCCGTGATAGATATCTATAGATAGAATTTATCTAAGTAGGAACACACACACAGACACATACAGTTCTTCAAAAATTATTGTTTTCATTTGTTCTCTAGAAAATAATCATTGTCAGCGTTCTAAGAAGAAGGTCCTGATAAAATATTGTTATTTTAAACTTTATCAAATAGTTTATCAATCATGTATTCGAATAAACTTATATTATGATTGATGTACAGTTACGTTTCAAAATGTTACCTGATAAGACATAATTCCTTCGTGACTTATATTTAAATCTAATTTTGTTCATCAACGTTCATTTTTTTAATGATCTATTACTGTTTGTTCCAAATATCGAAATATAGACGATTATAATACGTCAGTTAATGAATATAAATTAACCTTATAAGGTAAACCAAACATAAACATAAAAGCCATATAAACAACATCATGTATTTTTTTATTTTTTTTTATTAATCATACTCAAATAAAAAGTCATTTAAAACCCGTTTTTGCATGCGCAAATCGAATTCACCAGAAAATTTAAAAAGCATAAAAATAACTAGAAAATTTCGTCACTAATTTCGTGGAATTATAAGCGATTTTTCCTTATTGTGACGTTAGATGGTTATATTTTATTCTATGCGTGTTTGTGACGCGCGTCACCTGCATGTTGATGTGTGGTTTCCCATGTCTGTCTGTCTGTTTCGGAATTTTGTTAATGTTGTCGAAATTACGTGATCGGTTGCGGAATTATTTACGGTTTTACAGGCTAGGTGGTCGTCTAAGAGCTGTTCTGGTAGAGTTTCTTCTAGCAGTAAAATCAAAAATTGAAATAACATTTTTTATATGAAATGTATGCTGACTAATTACCAACTATCAAAATTAAAAAAAAGTTCACCTTTTACAGGATAACGTTATTGATAAATTAAAGCATTTGGATAACCTAAAACATTAACAATATATACTATAACAGTATTGTTTTGTCCTGGATCACTTTGGAAACCTTTTTGAAGCTCTATATATGTATTTCTTTTTTTAGGGAAAATTTTTCAGTATTCGAAGAACACCTTCTTACTATATTCAATTTAAAAGAAAAAGATAGACCAGTATCATATAGTCGCATAATTTACTTAAATAAAGGAATATTTGTATTTTAAACAATTCGTATGATTGCAATCGATTACAATAGCATTAACAGTCATACAATCGTCTAATAACATGAAGAATGGAATATTTTATCAAACAATGGATCTCACATCCTTCCAGACGTTAATTGAATTTTATTGATATGATATTCGTTCCTATTAACTTTTAGTATTGCATATAAATGGTTTAATTAAAAAACCAGTCACGATGCTCTTTGAAAGAGTTATATTAAAAGAAACGACTGTTTCTTAGGTAAATCAATAAATTATTAATATTAGTGATTGATGTTTTAAATTGAAGGTATGAATAGAATGAAAATAATTTGAACATCAATTTTTTAAAGAAAATTGTTATTATAAAACTATTTCACCAAAATATTTGTTACCTTACCTTGTTTGTGCCAATCTGTTACCTTATTTAGATTGTATTTGGCCATCTTCAAACCGATTTAATTTAGCTATACATAGTTATATCTCTGAAACAAATTTCATAGAATTTTATAAAAAAAAAAACAGTAAAAGTATGATACCTAATAGTTGCGATAAGTCGATAACAAGAATAAACTTATTCATAGGTAACGTAGGTATATCCATATTCATAATTGAAATATAGGTGTTATTACGCGTTAAATCTATTAGGAAAATAAATTTTCATACATCGGTAACTTTTTTAATATTTTCTACGATGCGTCCAGTTTTTATATGAACAAATCACTTGAATTTATTGGCATTAAAACGCGGACCGGTCTACTAAAAGCAACCTTGTATGTCTGTTACATGCATTCCAATGGAATCTAATGATAATGTAACCATCTGTGCAATTTGTTGAGCGTTTAGAACCATATCCGATGGTACTAACGATGAAATTACGGTATTCGTGATATGTTTGAGTATAGTAACATAATATCTTGACAGATAATATAAATTAATAATTTCAAAAATTCATGATTATAATCATACAAAACATTGTTTAGGTTACATTTTCTTTATCTATACTAATATTATAAAGCTGAAGAGTTTGTTTGTTTGTTTGAACGCGCTAATCTCGGGAACTACAGGTCCGATTTGAAAAATTCTTTCTGTGTTAGATAGCCCATTTATCGAGGAAGGCTACATATCATCACGCTATGCTACGACCAACAGGAGTGGAGCCACGGGGGTGAAACCGCGCGGAGCAGCTAGTTGTAGAATATTATCATTGATGGTTCTATAAACTATTTTTCGTATAACTATGTATTCAAAAAATACACGCGCAACTATCTGAAAATCACAATCTAGTGGAAAATTTTCTCTTTATTCTATAATATTGATGTCGTTGTCGCGCAAAAAACTTATTTTCTGTAACATATATCAAAACTACACGTGGCACGATCTAAAAATCACTACCGAGCTTATTAAAATAATTGGCGCGCTAACTATCCGATCAAGTGAACTTTGATCACATGAAATTTTATTAAAAGCCAATCGCCAAAAGGCGGATTAAAAGGGCTAATCTTCAATAAATTGCTCATCTCGTTGTAATTACATGTGGGGGGTAACTTAGCAACCCCCTACAGGTGTGATCGTCTTAAGTGACGAAAGTTGACGGGAAGGGTTCAAGTGTGTTAACGACTTCTTAATGCGCTAAGTTTGCGTGGTTATGGGGTAACTTAAAAAGTCTGTTAGATAATAAAGTATTTTTTATTTGGGATAGATAGAATAGATAATAGGTATTGAGGTAATCTAGTACACTTTTGTATTGGTATTAACGATTCCAATATTCATATTTGTTCAATGGTTATATTATAGTGTCGGAAATAGGTGTAGATTAATCTATATTTTTTAACCATCACTTAAACAAAGTGACAATAAACAAAAAAAAGTTCGCAGCATTGCTATTGCAATAATTCAGAGACAGAAAATTTTTACGTACTTCTTCTTATGGAATTAGAGAAAAGATTACTTCTAACATTTTAAATACATAAATCAAATTCACCACCAGCACAAAACGCGACATAATTATGTAAACCATAATTCATTTAGAAAAAAATCGCACACCATTCAACCTGCACGTAGGTACGAGATCTTGAAAAAATCCCCGTTCTCGCATAAAACCAATACTTTTATACAGCAACAGAACGCGTGTATGGAGGTCTTTTTTTAATTTCACACATCGGCGGGTCCGTATGGCTAATTAGTGTTCAATTCGTATGTATTCAGCCTCACTATTCATGAGTGAGGCACTCGCTTGGAGCCTCTAACTGGTGTGCCACAACTATTGGTTACTGGGGGATATTTTAATTTGAACGTCTGGATGGTTTTTTCGTGGATGGTGCTATATTTTGGGGTATGCAGGATGATGATGATTAAGACTTATTGATAATAGGACGTTTTAATCGTAAAACTTTCCGCAGATGGTTTATACTGTTTTATATTATAGTGAACATTTCATAAAACTATATTTCCAAGTTAGTCATATTTTAAATTCGCTACAATTTGAAGATGAAATTGGGCGCTAGGGGAAAAGATTATAGCTTGAAGAAAAGAAAAATACAAAGGTGAATATATCTTTTAATTCATCTGAAATTTTGGTAAATGAAAGCAGCATTCGATTCGACGTCTGCTCTCTGCATGGAAGTTCATTCATCTATAGAGAACTCGCTAGCAACAGATATTCGTGTATCATTCGCGAACCGATGGTTCCCTCTAAATAGGGTTGCTATCTCCCTCATTCGAAGCCATCACTACGGAATATCCATTCAACAGATTTCAATTCACTTACCCTAGCATTTTTTATTGCCTACAAATGACACTCGTCAAATTAGACGCCTCACATCAATTATAACTCTTTTGTATAAGTCACCTTAGAGGCTTAATTAAAATTTCACGCTAGTCTCTTCGGTGTACTATTCCATTTTTGCGTTGCATCATTACTTTTGTTTTGCACCTCTGAAGTGTGAACTGTTTTGAGTGCTGTTTTCGCATTTGTTCCCGCCTTTGTTCGATCCTCTTTCAATTTAATTAGCGTTTGTTCTATGTTTTCGTAGTTATTATAATTGGGAGCGACAATGGATTGACGCGAGCTTTGTTTTTAGTGCGTCTTTTGACTGGTCGGTTTTAAATAATTACGGGTTTTGACATATGTAGGTGTTATTGTCTTTACAGTAGTTTTAATTTTGAGTTCAAATTGTTAATGTTTATTATGGATACTTTGGCTTTTTCTTTAGGCATCACTGAATACAGCGTAATAATTTTTAATGTAATACGATCATAATTATACGTTGATTGATCCACATCTACGTTCTACATAATTGAATATTACAGTATTGTTCTTGTGAAAGCACATCGAATGTAGGCGTACCATATTATGACGATTTTACATCAATTCACAAATAACATAATTAATCCATAATTCATTTATAGAAGAACAACATAAACCAGCTAAAAGAGGAAATCAAAGAGAAGTTACCGTCAGAGAATCTAAAGCCAGTACCGCCTCCCGTGGTACCCTCCCTAGCGCCACCTGGTGGTGAGACGCTCAAGAGGAGTAAGAAGAACAGGCCAGCTCCTCAGCCGCCTAGACCCTCGGATCTGGAGATCAGGGCACCATCGGAGCTGCTGGTGGGTGTTCCCGGGGCACTGAAGACGCAGTGGAAGCATCAGCCCTTCGTGTTAGTTACAGGGGCTGTCACTTATGTGGCTAATGTGAGTCTTATTTACAGTTTCATTGAATTTTATTGTTTTGTGTTATTATTTAGGAGTCGCTTTTGTATGTAGGTCAGGTAGATACGTCATAATTAGTATGGTCATTCAAATATAGATTACGGTTATATTGAAAACTTATTTAAAAGTAACACATGGTAAAATTAGTTTTTGCAACTTGATGGTTTTTAGAATCAATATACAATTTCGATTTTCGCTAAATTATTTAACTATAGAAAAGGAAATTATGTTTGTTCAGACAATGCTTTTTGTAATTGAATGACAATTTCAATGATATTGTTTTTTTTTATAACTTGATATCTTATCTTTCATTCACTTATCAAGATAATTAACATTTGTACTAGATAACCTTGCTATAATTAAATATTATGTCTATACTCAAAAATTAGAATAAAATTGAGTCGATTTCGGTGCAATTTAAGAAAATTTTCTAATTGAATGAAGTACATTATATTAAGACTCATTCATAACTAATACAAGGAAGAATACATCAAAATATGATTATCCTTTGTTAAGGTACTTAATTCATAAATGCACACGGAAAGTTATTTATAACATCCAGGATAATATACCGAAACGATATGCAAGTCATTCAATATCTTAAACATTATTTATACCTTATATCTTCGAACCATGACAAATCATGATGACAAGGATCGTCCGGTGGTCGAAATTCCCTTTCTAAAGACTTGCCTTCCACTGCACGTATAGCGATGAAACATACATTCGATAATGCTGCATTTTAATACGAAAAACACTCGAAAATGCCATCATGGAGTTAAAAAATAAAATAAATAATACTTCGATTGCTTTGCTTCTACATTATTATACAAAAGTTGCGTTGAGAAAGGAGAAATTCGTAAAAATTGTCGTACTCCCACATTATAATAGTTGCATGTCAATGTTAGCTAAAAATTGAAGGAAAAATAAAAAAAAAGACGTGTGGCACTCGGGGACTGCCGCGGTAAAGCTATTGCATGCTATGCCTTCAAGCCACACCTCCGAGCCCGTCGGAGTGGGAAGCGTGAGGTTTTTTCGTTAAGGAATTTCTCGATTCGGTCCCCGCGCTCAAGGCCCGCGATAGATGCTATGCAATAGCTTAAAAAAATTGAAACAGAAACGTAAACACAATTCATGCAGAACTTTGCTGTGTCCCGCGGTGTAACTTGAATTGCTCCGCTCCTGTTGGTCGTAGCGTAATGATATATAGCCTATAGCCTTCCTCGATAAATGGGCTATCTAACACCGAAAACATTTTTCAAATCTGACCAGAAGTTCCTGAGATTAGCGCGTTCAAACAAACAAACTCTTCAGCTTCTTCAGCAGCTCTATATTAGTATAGATTATATACAGTATCTACATAAGTATTAATTTCACACAGTATTTGGGATCGACGGTGGTAAAGGAACTCCGGGGTACGGAGTCTACAAAGAAATCGATTCAAAAACTGAAGAAATCAACTAAGGAGCCGAGGGATTCCCCCGACATTATTCTGTCGATCAGCTATCGAGGTGTCAAGTTCCTAAACACTATTACTAGGGTGAGTTTTATTTTATATTACTTTTTATCCAGATACACAATAGTAGGTAAGTACATATTATTGGTACATAATATTATAGTACATATTATATGTATGATACTCATAAGTTGATTAATTAATTGACCTAACTTTTCGATTTATGGTCCAAAATTGTTTTAAAAGTTAAAACATTGCAACATGAAATTATCGGCTAAAATTTTTCATACACTAATTTATAAGCTAAATTAATTTGCCCATGCCCTGTATAATCAGTCGAAAATGTTTCTTCTAATAAACTAATTCAGTCGAACCCGAATGCCAATTACTATCGAAACTAACAGTTTAGTCATTTCGCCGTCTAACCGGGGGTCAGATCGCAAGTCGGTCATTATTTACCTACTCCGAAAATTTCTTCTGTACAAGATCTTTGTAAACCAGCGAACCGAGCGGAGGGTAAACATCCCTATATAAGAGAGGGTCAACTAAACAAAAGCCCCGACTTTACCCGCTTGATTTTTAATTATGGATCACTTCACGCTTCATCGACCACCTAATCTTGCCTTTGTTTCTTCTCAGAAAGGATTGCTTTTTTATAAATTTCGATGTTAGAACTCTTTACGCTCAGTTACGCGGGTTAATTAATGTTTCTGTAATTCTTTTTGTGTAACAAAATATTGTTAGAGGAAACAGCTTTGTTTTGCGAGCTGTTTGTTAAAAATATTTTTT